>CAUYQV010112217.1:0-20087 GCA_963574575.1 Galagoides demidoff
CCATTAGCATTGTTACTGCTCATCCCTGCGGCATCTTCTGGGTGTAACACTTTGCTGTGGGACCTTGCAAAGTTATTCAACTTTCTGAGCCGCAGAAACTTCTTACTACTATCTCCTGTGATTTTGTGCAGGGCATTCATAGTTTGAAGTTTAATAATCACAAAAGCATTCAGCATTTGGTAGAATATAATGACGATCACTCAGTGAATTAGATGAGGTAACAACAATTTTAAAAATATGGAGCAGGAAAGTTACTTTGTAAAGGCAGGACTGGTGATGAAAAACTGCAGTTATGCAGTTATGTTAGGGGCAGAAATCAGCTTAGAAAGGGGAACTCCTTCTCATCTCCCTTCTGTAAGAATCCTGCTTCCTCTTCTGGTATCCCTGGCTTCCATACAGTCATTGGAAATATCCTACCCACAGTTAAATACATAAGTGAAGCACCACCTCCTCTAGCAAGCTTTTCTTTCTCCCCAGGTATAGTTCACAGCTTTCTCTTCCACATCCTCAAAAACCCTTGTGCAAACTCTTTTGGAGAACTTGGCACATGGTGTTGGCTACTGGATGTCACAAGCTCCTCCTGGTCTTGGTAAAGGCCTTCCTGAGGTTGGAGTTGGTGGGAGCAGTTGTTTAAGCAGCTTTATTTGAGGGTAATTGGCATATAAAATTCACCCATTGGGATTGTGTTTTATCTGACTTTATATCATGAGTCCACAAAATCATCATATCCAGCACAAAATAACACCCAATAAATCGTTTTGAACAAATTTATTTATTTTATAACACATAGAAATATGATGTGTGGATTTTTAAAATCACACCCCTAGTAAGAAAGTTCTTTCTAAATCTAGCTTAATAGTAAGCCTATATATTGTTTATTATCTAAAGAAAGATATATATATAATATATTGCTTTCATAATAACATAAGTACCTTTTATTAATAAAAGTAAGCAGATTAATAGTGTAATAAATGTTTAGACTGAGGATTGCCATAGAAAATTCTAACTATATGATGTTCAAAAGCTTAACTTATTTTATTACATAACGTAAAATAAATACATTGGAAATTACTTCCTTTTAGTTTTGTTTATCTGAATAGTTACTATATTTTGGAAATAGTTCTTGGAAACTTCAATGGGCTATAATGAAGAGACGTCCAGTCTATGACCAAGCAGGAAAATCAGATATCAAAACAGATTACTGGTATGTTTGTTAATTGAGTAAAAATGTATAGAACTTGATAGAAGCATAGAGATCATTTAGCATAACTTTAATGGAAGAATTAAAAGTGTGGCAACATCAGTGATGTGTTGAGGTCACCTGGTTTATTGTGAGAGTTAATAACTAATCAGAAACTAATAAAATCACAAAGTGAATCACAATATTCATTAACAATTATCCAGTTTAGCCATCTGGTTCTTGAATGCTCTCTACAACATTCCTTTAAGTTGTGTCTGCTATGCTTGAATACTGCCAGCAACAGAGAGTTTACTAGCCTCCTAAATAGACCAGTTTAATCTTTGGACAAGTCCCAGTATTAGAAGGTCACTGCTGACCAAGCATGGTGGCTCTTCCCTATAACCTTAGCATTTTGGAAACATTTGAGGTCAGGAGTTCAAGATTAGCCTCTACAAGAGCAAGACCCCATCTGTACAAAAAAAAAAAAAAAAAATAGAAAAATTAGCTGAGCACACTGGCACACATCTCTAGAACCAACTATTTGGGAGGCTGAGGCAGGAGGATCACTTGAGACTAAGAGTTGGAGGTTGCAGTGAGCTGTGATGATACCACTGCACTCTAGCCGGGGTGGCAGAGCAAGACCCTGTTTCCAAGTCCTTCCTCCCTAAAAGTTACTGTTTTATTGAGAAACAATCTTCTTTATCATTTCTATCCATTAATCTTGGTTTTAGTCATGAAAAATAAGTCAAAAATCCTTTAAACATGGAAGTCCTGCTAATTATTAAGGAAAATTATCCTTTTAATAAAGTAAACTTTTATTTTGTGATAAAAGAGTGTTTATTTTTATTACAAAGAATAGTGTTCTCATTATCAAAATCTTATATATAGAAAATAAAAAATTGTAACTTTTCTTAATTATTAGTGTAGTCACCTCCTTCTTTGTGTAGGCATTTTTATTGTTATAAATGAATTCTTCTATTTAAAATTTTACCCATAATTACTACTTACAAAAATATGATTACTTTCTTATAACATTAGAATTCAACACATATTTAATATTTTAATACCTGAACATTTTTTTTATTCAAAGAAAGTCGGTACTTCATTGAGCTGGCTGACATTACTGGCTTCTGAGTCTCTCTAATTTTTCTCAACAATAAAGAACAGAATTATGCTCAGTTCTGTACCTGCCTTGTAAAATGCAACTTGAGAGTAGATTCCTGGAAGAGGTATTCCTAGGGTAATGACTTGAACCTTTCCAAAGACTAGCACACATATCTCTAATTCCTTTCCAGTTTGTCACCAGCAATTTATGTGAGAAGTGTTTTCACTGCATCATTTCCAGTTCTGGGTAGTCTTTTGTCTGCAATCTGATCACATAAAACATACAATATATTTTTATCTTATCTGTAGACTTCTCAGCTTATAGAGGTCAGTAAAATTGCTTCTTTTAAGAAGGATAATACCTTTTAAGGGTATTTTCTATTTACATTTGCTTTCTTTTGAGGGGGCTTTTCATTTGACTCTTGTGAATATTAGTAGTTTTTCTTTCCTACTTAATAAACTCTTCTCTGTCATATTTATTTTGAATAGTTCCCCTACTAATTTTGCATTTTAATTTTGTGTTTTATGTTTTAGTACTAAGACTTTTAAATGTTATGTATGCACATCGCGAGTCTTTCTTACAGTCATTTCTCCATTGTTTGTTGCTTAGGAAAAAATTCTTTCCCTTTAAAAAGGTAAAAATGTAGACCAGTATTTTCTTATGTTGTTTTATCATTTTATCTGTTGTGATACTTAACTTTAAAATCAATTTTCCAGTCTCATAGTGCTACAGACTAATATTGCCAAAACTTCTAACCATTTGTCTCAATACCGTTTATTATTTTTCTGCTCCCAAGTCTGGTTTGTCATGCTCCCTGTTAAACTGCTACTATCAAATAGTTTTAAATTACATCCCCGTCTCTGCCCTTCTCTTTCTGACACAGACACACACCGCTGCAATAGCAGGAAAAAGAGTTACACCTCAGTCAAATGGTGTCTTTTCTTAACTCTGCAGTTATCTCCTAAGAGGTTAATTTTTTAAGTAGAAGGATCACTGTATCACAAATCCTATATGTGCATACACCTATAAGCATTTCTCATATTTTTGCTATCTTCAGACTCTCTGTTTTGAGCAAAAGACTCCCCCCCATTGCAACCATAACTAATCATGTTCACACAGCCACAAATTCAGAAACCAGAAGAATCTGATTATGGTGGAGGCCCTTTTGATTTACATCTTTCTGTTGAATAAGTCATATGTTTAACATTTTTGTATGATCTTGTGAAGTACTTGCTTATGAAATATATTGTCCTACAGTGCACACACCTATTTCTTCTTAATAGTGTTTTCCTTAGGACAGGTTATCCTTTCATGGTAACAAGACAAGTGGTCTCTTTAGCACAGGAAAGAAGTGAGTGTGTTTCTGGTGTAGTAAGAGTAATGAACAGGGACATATTGCTGTTTTTAAATGATATCTATTCCTGAAAAACTTCAAATTCTATAAATTATAAAAATAATAGGAGTTGGGGGCAGAATTAGAGTAAGATTACTCAAAATATATTTAATTAGAAGATTAATAAAAATATTAATGAACTCTAAAATATGAGCAGGCATTTAAATCCCCATGAATATTTTGCTACCATCAGAGTCTGTGAGATTTGCATTCCTAATCCAGGGGTGAATGTCTGCACTTTCCTGTAGACTTGGTGACGCTTACTGGTTTATGGGCAGATGGTCTCTTAGCATCTACTCTTGCACAATTCCTAATCAATCAGCAACTTGAGTGATTTTCAAAATCAACCATCAGATTATGCCATTCCCCCACTTAAAGCCCTTCTGTAACTTCGTATTACACTGGGGACTGCCGCCTCATTTCCCCTACTCCTTCCCTTACTATACTAACACCAACTGGCTGGCTGATGTATCCCATAAGGAATCCTGTTCCTCCTGCATCATGGTTTTCTCACTCTCTGCTCCTTTTAACATCATACTCCTTGCTGTACTTTTTTTTTTTTTTGAGACATAGTCTCCCTTGGTCTCCCTGGGTAGAGTGCTGTGGCATCATAGCTCACAGCAACCTCAATCTCTTGGGCTCAAGTGATCCTCTTGCCTCAGCTCCCAAGTAGCTGGGACTACAGGCTCATGCCACCACACCCAGCTAGTTTTTTTTAGAGATGGAGTAACTCTTGCTTAGGTTGGTGCTGAAATCCTGAGCTCAGGTGATCCACCTCCCTCAGCCTCCCAGAGTGTTTGCTGTACTTTTTCCAGACAGCCTCCATTTTAACATCTCTCCTTCTCAACAATGTTGAATTTGTCCATTCAACATTATGTAGGTCTCCATCTTTTCCCCTCCTGCCAAATTTCTCCATCTCATCTCACCACCACTTCCATTATAATTTATAATTACTCTGTTTGCTACTTTTTTGTGAGTCCTTTCTAATGGATCTTAGGCTCTGTGAGTTCAAGGATGTTGGTACTCATGCCCTGTGGTATTGCCGGGGGTGGTCTACAAATATGACATATGAGTATTCGGAAACTATTTCACCCATTGAATAAGTCTGTATTGAGCACTTGTTACATACCAGACCCTGCTCTATACACCATGGATATGTAAATGAACAAAATAGACAATAATATCTTGACCATTTAAATAAAAGAAAATATTCTTGTTTTATCTTTATGTATAGCATTCTTCTATGTTCAAATATAGCTCTTGAGTGAAAAATTATCTGAGATCATATGTATGAGACCAATTTTATTCCTTCCTTCATTTAAGTAAATTTTAATAAGATGTAAAATTCTAGTTTCTGGGCTTCCACTCCCCCCTTCCCTGCTTCCAAAGCAGTATCTTATTCCCTCCATGTTTGCTCTTAAGAGATCTGATGTTAACCTGATTTTTTATTTATTGAAATCTTCAAAATATCACTGCACATTCTTCTAATAAAAGAAAGCTACACTTATTAGAACTCAGACCAGGAAAGGAGAGTACTGAGTTTTCCAGTTCACAGATGAGGGCAGTCAGGGTGAGGTGTTTATAGGGATTACCAGCCAGGCCTCAGGCAATTTAACTTGGACCTTTCGAGGTGGGAAAATGATTGGGTTGAGGTGATATTTGTGACATAATGGTTTATGATTGGTGGAGTTGGCAAGGTGGGATGTCTGAAGACAGTTTTGATAAGTACGCTGCTGTTTAGTAAGGGAGCTCTTTGCCCAGGTGAGCAAGATATTATCTCACTAAACAGGCAAGAATTTATGAATATAAACAGTGAAATAATGATTATTTATTGGTTAGCAATCTTACTTTTCATGTTCAAAGTTCTTCTAGAACAAACAACGAATTAAAGTTGACATATCTATTCCTAATGAAGCATGGGGTTACAGTCAAAAAGGAGGTTGGGTTGAGGTGATATTTAGAATTTTTTCTATCCAAAATGGAGCTGTTCTTCCATATTTTATGTGGCCCTATGGATTCTTTCAATGTGAGATCTTATGTAACTTTTCCTAATTATGAAAACTGATAATTATTAATCAAAATGGCTCCTATACTCTCTTATTTCATTTCACTTCCTGTGATTGATATTTTGTAGATATTGCCCCTTGTATTTGTACCTTCCATTTCAATTAAATTTTATATTTTATAATCTGAGAGAATTTCATATCTAGATCACTGATCCATTCTACTTTTGTTCTATCAGTATCTTCACTGACCTCATCTTAATGATTTTTTAATCCTAAATTTATCTCTTGTGATTTTTTATAATTTTATAGACATTAATGTGCATATTTTAGTCTCTGTTTTTCTGGTATGTTATCTCTACTTTTTTTTTTTTTTGCAGTTTTTTGGCCAGGGCTGGGTTTGAACCTGCCACCTTCGGTATATGGGGCTGGCGCCCTACTCTTTGAACCACAGGCACCTCCCTGTCTCTACTTCTTCTCTTATAATATATTCAAATTTCTTTCCTCAGATAACTTGAATTTTTCCCTCTGTGCTTATATTCCCCTGGAAGTATCAGGAAATGACCAGTCTCATACCCTACTGAAGATTTTAGGCAGTGGAGTTGAGAGGCATGTTTCAGAGCCCTGAGTGCTATGTGTGTTGACTGACGTAACATTACAGTTGTAATTTCTCTTAGAGCTCTAATTCCTTATAGAGCTGACAAAAGCATAGTGGTAAAGATATCAGAGAAGAAGAATAGGAAAAACTTGAAAATATTTTGCATAGTTGATTTAATAGCTTGATAGCTATACACTAGACATGCTAACCCAATTTTAGGCTAGTGTTTGAAGCTTTTCTTTTTCCCTTAGTCTAAAATGGAATAATCATAAGAATATAGTCATTAATTCCCTAATTCTTCAAGAAAATTTAGGCACTGGTGCAAAACTGTGTAAGTCACAATCTCCTATATTCAGACTAGTAAGATGTATTCCACATCTAAGGGATGCATTGAATTTATAAAGATGCATAGAAAAGGCCTAATAACCCTGCCTTGAGAAGAAGGAAGAAAAAATTCTTGGAGGCTATAATACTTCAGGTAAGATTTTAAAACTTGGCAGGAATTGCTAGAGGCTCCAGGGGAGAAAAGATACTCAAGCTATAAAGGACAGTGTGAGAAAAAGCTGCTGAGTTATATTATAGCCAAGTAGCTTGTCATTCTTGGCAGTGTAAAATAAGGTGTGCCTAGGGCTGTGTTAGAAGCCAGATCCTGGAAGGACCAAGATTCCATAATAAGTTAGTCTTTTTCCTGTGAATGATTATCAGCCTTTTAGGGACTATAAGTGAGACGGTGATTCAGTCAGACTTGCATTCGTTAAAGATTAGGTATGTGGTTTGTGGAGGATAATTAGAAAGGATGCAAGACTAATAACAGTGAGATTATTTAGGAGGCTTTGACTATCATCCATGTAGAAGATGAGGAGATCAAGACAGTCACATGGCAGTGAAGGAATGCCAGTGAGCAGTGGAAATGTGGCCTGTAAGACATAAGAAATGATTCTTACTATTACTTAATTTTTGTTAATTTACACTGAAATAACTACTTGTGATTAATGGCTGCCATACTGGATAGCACAGGTTCAGAACTCAGAAAAGAAGTGTAGTCTGACAACATACATTTTATAGCATATGAAGTCTGACAGTGAAGTTCAAAAACTCATCCTAGAAGAAATACTACACATCTCATTGCTAAATATCACTATGGTCTCTTCAAAGTACTCCCCAAGAAGCTATGCACCAAAGCAAGTGCCTAGTCTACCCTTCAGAGCAATTTCTGGAATGGCTGTCAGACCTGTTGTTTTATTACCATTAATGTCCAAAATGTCATCAAGATGCCCTCCTTTCAATATTTCCTTTATCTTTGGGTAAAGAAAAAAGTCACTGGGGGGCAGATGAGGTGAGTAGGGAGAGTATTGCAAGGCAGTTATTTGTTTACTGGCTAAAAACTTTCTCACAGACAGTGCTATGTGAGCTGGTGCATTGTCATATTGCAAGAGTCATGAGTTGGTGAAAAGTTCAGGTCCCTTTTGTCTAACTTTTTCACTCAGTCTTTTCAGCATTTCCAAATAGTAAACATGGTCTAGTGGGTACAAATTTATAATAAATAATCCCTCTGATATTGAAAAAGCTTAGCAACATCATTTTGACTCTTGATTTTAACTGAAAAAACTTTTTGGTCATGGAAAATTGGCTGACTTCCATTGTATATTTTGACGCTTTGTGTCAGGGTGGCATTGGTACACCCTAGTGAAAACCCCTGGGGTTTCATCCTCAGTGATAACATGGCCCAAAACATCATCTTGCATCTCCAAAAGGTCTCAGCAAACTTCAACTCTTCTTTGCTTTTTGAGACCACATAAGAAATGATTCTTACTATTACTTAATTTTGGGGGGGCTGAAGCTTCGGGACCATTTTCGCACACACCTTTCTCAGGTCAAGATTTTCAGTTAAGATTTTCCTCTTTCTATAGATGTTTACTTGGTGTGCTATGCTTCTCACAGTCAGCTGAATTTTTGACATACAATTCAGTGCATTTTTCAATGTTTTTATCGCTTCTGCTCATTACTGACTGCCCTAATCACTCTTCATCAGTGACACTTTCTCTCTCCTCAAAAAGAACGTAAATTCCATTTGTACACTGCTGTTCTCATCATGACATTATCCCATAAACTTGAATTAACATATTCCTTATTTCACTTCCACTCTTGCCAAGTTTAACAAGAAATTTACAAAATTTTGTTGCTCTAATTCAAGCTCTTACATTCTCCCAGTGGCACACAAAACCACACAACAATAAGGAACGCCACTTAGCAATACACCACCCCAGGTCAACACTGACACAGTGTGACACTGATACACCAAGGTTATGAAATCTTACCCAGCTGTCTGTACAGAACAGCCAACATAAACACATGGTGGCAATTTCACAAACTTCATTGTCAGACCTCATATTTTAAAAGGTATTTTTGAGTTTCCTGGAGTATCTTAAATAACAAGTAATGGCTAAGAATAAGGAGAGTGATAAGTGAAAGAAAGAGCCACAGGCAGAAGCCTGGTCATATCAGCATTCCTGCTTTGGAAGGAGGGACAGGGTACATGCAAACCACTCAGAGAGCAGGAATGCTGAGGTGGGAGGTGACACATCAAACAAGAGTGTCATAGCACCCGACACAGAGCAGGTTTCACATTGGGAGACGTGTCTTCAGAGGCTACTGAAAAATCAAGTAGTATATTCATAACACCTGAGAAGTGCTGAATGTGCCTGACAACTACCAGGACACAATTAAGGAAGAAATTGTCTTCATGATAAGGATAAACCCCATGTTAGGGACAGTACATGAGTAAATGAAAGATGAGCCTAAAGTTTATAAACTCCTCTTATAAACGATAATAAGAGAAATTAATCTATTTGTGACTTGAGGTGAAGAAGCAGGTTTGCAGGAGGAGGTTTCAGGCAAGAAAGAAGACGACAGATGTGAGGTGCCAGGGAACTGGGAGCACAGAAAGAAGCTCAGACGGTTGGATTAGTGGCTGGAGTGAGTAGAGAACATTTTTTCCTTTGAAATCTGGGGGTTAAAAAAAAAAAGATCAATGCATATGTTCTAACTCTCAGAGTGAATATTCAAATTTTGACCACTACATATATTTTCTAAAGCATATGTTTTCAAAATCTTGTGAGATGAAAATGCAGCTAAATAAAAATTCTTGCCCTGCATATGCTATTCCCCTCCATATGTGTATTTCAAAAATGGGGTTATTTAGTTTTTAGTTTCAAGTTTGCTTCTTGTTAACTCCTAAAGAGCTTTAGTTTTAAAAATAAGCATAATCTCCATTTCCTTCCATAAAATTCTAAGAAATCATATTTTAGTAAACATAACGGGTTGATTGTTATTGTTATTGTTGAGTGATATATACAATCTCATTTTCTTAGAATTTTAGAAATGCCCCTAAAACCTTTTCAAGGAATTTAGTACTGATTTTATAACAGCAAACAAGATAAAACTTTTGGCAGTTTTTTGTTCCTTTTGTTTTTCGTTTTTTGGGTTTTTTTGCTCGGACTAAGTCACAAACATTTCAGTCAGTACATGACATTTTTGGTGTAGGACTTCAACTCCTTATCTATACTTATAGTTTCCTGTCCAATAAAATTAAAAAGTGTCTGAAGTTAAGAGTGATAGAAAAAATCCAGAGCCTTATTCATGTGGAGTGTGTAATATGCCAAGGATTGTTGAGATACTAGGACATGAACAGTAGCAAGAAAAATTCAAATTAGATTAAAGAGCTATCCAGGAAATGTTTATATCTTATGATAGTCCAGAGAAAGTTTAAATAAAACTGAAGTACGTGTAACAATAGTCAACAACAAGAGTTTTTATTTCTCACTATGTCATGAGATTACATCTATAAACATGTATTTTTTTGACAATAAACAAGAGAAAAAAAGGAATGTTTTTGGGAAATCCATTTTACCTTTACTGATATATACTAAAGAGTGGAGATTTCTATATGTGCATTTACTTTATATTCTTTGAAACCCAAATTGACTGTTCTTCCCACTGTACAACCAAGCTTATCCTTTAGGAAAAATGCCTTCAGATTTAGATAAATATCTGGAACATTTGTTTTCTGGTATATGTCTATGTTGCTTAGATAATTCTACTTTTAATCATTAGGGATGATTTCTTAAATCTCTTTTATGAGCAATATCATATTGTACTTTACATATTTTTAGTTTTTTAAAACCCCAGCATGATTAGGAAAAATACTTTTAGGTCAAAGGATCCTTTCGATTTTGTAAGCATATGGGGGGAGAAAATCTTTTCCTCTTTAGAAAGTTTATTCTACAAGGGCAGGAACAGGAACAATCTTCTACCTCAGCACTTGAGGTCATGATATTTGCTACAGTGGGTCCCCTATTCTTTAACAGACTTCCCATCCGGTGGTAATTCCACAGTGGCTGATAAGGGTGTCAGCTCAAAACTCCATCAGCCTTATCCGCATCTTCCACTTACTACGACATTCACACAGCACAGTTATAAAATTTTAAATTTGACTTTTTTGTTTTTCAGTTCCTACATCTCAAATCATCAAAAAGGATAAGTCTATGTATGAAAAAATTGAATAATCTTCCTTATCCTCTTAAGACTGTAGCCACCAAAGTCGTCAGCTCTCTCTTTTTCTCTCTCCTTGAGGGTTTCTGTCTGTTTTAAGATTTCATTGTAAATATTTGTTTTAATTTAATGCATTTAAAATTTAAATCTATTTAAAATCTAGCCTTCCTCATGTGAGTTCTTATATTTTTTCAAATTCAAGAGATTGAAAAGGTTATGAGAGTTAATAAAGGTGTTTCTAGGCATTATTCAGTTCTTCTCACTCATTTTTCTGTCAGTGTTGATTTCCTCATTTTACAGACAGAGAAACAGGTTATCTTAATGCAATATTTTGTGCCAAGTTCGCTTCTTAAATACTATGTTCGACTAGACTATGTCTTTCTTTCTCTGTAGCATCACTCTTTTTAAAATGTGCTTATGCAGTTTAATTTTAAGGAACGTATCTGGATTCGTGTCTCCTTATCTGCCTTCCTCCCCCAGATTCTCCAGTAACTTGTGTTCTGTCCACCGGTCCCTTATAGTAACTGACATTCTGTACTTTGACAATGAAGAGTGAAATGCTATTTCCTGTCTAATTCTTTGGTAGCAACATGCATAAAATTAAGTAAATGAAGTAAAATCAAATGTAACTTTTTCATTCTCTAGGATGACTCCTAATCCTGACTGTATCATAATCTGTACGAATTTTTGATATAATGTGTGGATGTGGGCCTTTGTCTATATGTGTAACTGTGTGCATATTTTTATTTTAACCAGTATTGTGGGTAAGCTACATTCAAACACTTGTCCTCACCAAAAAATATTCTTAGTGAGAAACCTTGAATTCAACTCTAAAAGAAAACTTCACATATTTTTCCAAGAGTCATGGGCTAAAAGAAAGTGAGGTAACAGAGAAGTATATATCCTGCTAAAGTAGAACATAAAGCCTGATAAAGTTACAGTGTAAAGGACGTGGCGTGGATCTCAAACACTCTTACGGATGCTGACCTGGGGGTGGGAAGAGACATGCTGGGAAATGGGTGAGAAGCAACTTTCTAAAGCCAATATTTTAAAGGCATCACTGATGCAGAAATGGGGCATTCAGGATCAGGTCATCCAAATGACCTAGATAAACATCTTGATTTGTTGAAGTTGCAGTTACAGTGGGTAGACATGAAATTGTTACTCTGTAATATAAATGCTACTCCTGTTATTCTAGAATGAGTTAAAGCATCCCCCAAACACTAAAGTTATAATCAGGCTTCAGGCAACTAATCAGTCACCTGAAATGAAGACATTTTAAAGAACTATTCCTGCTTAGTCTACAAAATACTAAGTCTAACATGCCAGAGGGAAAAACTATGAAATAATAGTTTTGTATATTAGTTCTGGCATCTAGATTTTTGAGAAATCTAATATCTAGATCTGCTCTAATCTAACTTGACATGAATGATATCATGTCAGTGAACTAAACTTGATCATTGAAATCCTTAATAAACTGAGTCAGCATGCAAACTTCAAAATTTCCCAGACTGAAAATATTACTTTCAATAAAATTATAATTGTTAATGCAGTGCATATTTAACATACAGTTAAAGTATTATTCAAATCAGGCTAATTTGCTCATAAAATAAGTAGGGTTCAAAAGAACAATTAAAATGACTATATATGTTTAGAAAGACCCATTCGTGGGTGGCACCTCTGGCTCAAAAGGGTTGGATACTGGCCCCATATGCCAGAGGTGGCGGGTTCAAACCTAGCCCCGGCCAAAAAAAAAAGACCCATCCATTTTAATTTTACATATAGAACATATGCAAAGAACCACAGGAGTTTAAGTAACATTGAACAATAAAATAGTTTTGATAATAAGTAAGAAATTAAGAAATAACAATAAAGAAATTATATTCAAAATAGAATACTGTTTTGTATAAATTTGTATCACTGGCATGATACAAAATCAATACAGCTTCCAGCAACTTTGTTATTACTATATCTTAACATGATCTTTCATTTATTTGAAGTAATTTCTTCATTTTCACCTATATCTTTTCTGCATTGAGGCTTGTCATTCATAATATAAATGTGATAGAATGAAGGAAATAGCATTTTTATAATAAAAACTTTTTATTTAAACGCTTTCAGAATTCTTCTTTTGGAAACTGAATAGTTTAGAACAGTGATTCTCAACCTTCCTAATGCCGCAATGTATTTTCATTGTATAAAGGGGTCGCGACCCACAGGTTGAGAACCGCTGGTTTAGATCGTCTTGATGATTAACCGCATTAGTTCACATTCTTTCCTCCTCAATGACCTTACTGGCAAAGGAAAAAAATAAAATTATGTTTATCAGGCTCAGTATATTTTATTGATATTAATGTTACTAATTTAAATTAACATTGATGTCAATGGTATGGCATTAAGCAAAGAATAAATAAAAATTAAATGTATTTTGCCAAGACAATGGTATTCTATAATTTCAGTAGCATTTCTATGATTAGCAAAATTGACGGTGAATGGTATATTTGAATATCCCTGGTTCAATTTTTGATGTCAAAGATACAGTCTCTGCTTTCCGAAATGCTTTCTTAACAACTGTATTTATTTATGTTACATTTGTACATAATTTCTAACATTCAATAGATGCATTTCCTGATAAATGTCACTTTTAGAGTAACTTTTAAAATAACTTATCAAATATTGACCTCTTTTTTCTTCGGTTAGGATTTTTTAACTTGTGTTTTTCAGTAGCTGAATAAATTTTAAGTCTATTTCCACTGTTTATGGGGGAAACAAACCCTAATGCTTAGAAGTTACGAATAGTGGTAATATTGTGATTGATATCATTGTTAGAACAGAAGTATGGTGCATAATAATTTCAAAAGCACACTGACACTAATTTGTAATTTTTGTTTGTACTTTCAGAGTCTAAGAAATAGCATGGCATGAACCATGGCTCAGTTCTATTATAAAAGAAACGTTAATGCCCCCTACAGAGATCGCATCCCTCTGAGGATAGTACGAGCAGAATCAGAACTCTCCCCGTCGGAAAAAGCCTACTTAAATGCTGTGGAGAAGGGAGATTATGCAAGTGTCAAGAAATCCCTAGAAGAAGCCGAAATTTATTTTAAAATCAATATCAATTGCATTGACCCTCTTGGGAGAACTGCTCTCCTCATTGCAATTGAAAATGAGAACTTGGAGCTCATCGAACTGCTGCTCAGCTTTAACGTGTACGTGGGGGACGCTCTGCTGCACGCCATCAGGAAAGAGGTGGTGGGCGCCGTGGAGCTGCTGCTGAACCACAAGAAGCCCAGCGGAGAAAAACAGGTACATGCAAAGCACAATTTTCAATTAATTTGCCTGCAAAAGCTTTCTTTATATGTTCACATTCCCTGAAATTTTAGAATATAGAAGCATCAAAATCAGAACCGTTATAACAAACTCTGTGGAGTGGCCCGTGATGCGCTCCAGCAGCCGCCTGCACCTGCCCTCCAGAGCAGCGCAGAGCCTCGGCGCAGACCTCCCGCAGGCTGGGAACGCGTCTGTGCCGGGCTCAGCACGTGCTGTGTGTGGCTTAGTGTGAATGTGGGGGTGTTTTCCTCTGTCTGTCGTTTTCTGACACTCTACATGACCACAATGAAGAGTTTTGTTGTTTTCCTAAGACACCTGCTTGCCCATTCTGGTTTCTTCCTCTTATGCACTAGTGAGTTGTATTGTCTATTTTGATGTTGTCCTTAACAAACTCCAGTAGAGTTTTTGTTTTTATTTGAAACAAAAGTATAGGAAATACTAGAAAATAGCTGACCTCTGACTGTAGGCTTAACTGTATCAAACTTACGAGCAGTAAAAATTAAGCTTGATCTTATTATCATCAATAGAAAATAAAGTGAAGTGACACACAATTATATTAAATAATTACAAGGCATTCTTTTGTTTTCTATCACCCCATCTTTCACCAGCAAGTGGGAACAGGAGTGAATTAGGAGTCCGTGTCTGTCTGTGGGGTCCTGCCCTCTGGTAGTGCCCTGGATCTGAGTTATCTTTGACCCTTTTCCTTTCACACTGAACTCTTCACTTCCCTGCACCAGGACAATTCACTAATTGCAAAGACACTGCAGATACTGCAGAGGCTCTAAAATGTCTTTGAAAGTAAAATCTTATAAAATGTGTGTTATCACAGCTCTAACAATTCCTGCACTGTTTAATAAGACTCACCTCTGTCTGCAAATGATAGTGTGTTAGGAGGTGTGACATTCTTTTAAAGGAATCTGCTGTGTCTACCATGATCTTTGCTCTCCTGGAGGACTTAATCTGAATCTTTGCCAGGAAAGAGAACTTGGTGGCCGTCTCCCTGTCTCCTCGGAGGCCTGTGTTCCATGGTCCCCTCTTATGTCTCGCTCGTGTTCTCCCGTTCCCCTGCCCTGAGCTGAAACTCTCATAGCGAGCACTCCACAAGACCACCCTGCTCAGCTGGTTGCTTTCTCAGCTTTCTGCTGTTTCATGCACAGCTGTTTGCAGTTTGTGTATCACCTCATCAGATGTGGTAGTGGTGAAATTTTGCCAATATGAAAATTTGCTTATTTCATGTACACTTTGAAACTTGAACAAATCTTAATTAGGGTAGATGGGTAATAATAATGTTACTGGAATTTCTTCAGTAGGTCCTTGATCTCAGGGGTTTGAAGAATGAACTCTGGGACCACAGATCAGTGGTAAGATAGGATTTTTTTAGAGAGAAAGGAATATAGAAGGGGTAAAAATCCCTAGAGCTTCTGGCAGAGGGAAAGATCCAAGTGGGGAGACTCCACACTAGGTCCTTTATCTAGGGGGTGTAAGGACTTGAGAATTATACTGGGCTAGGAGTTGGCAGATGAAAGATGTTCTCAATATAAATGAGTCTTCTCTTATTATTATTATTTTTTATTAAATGATTGACAAACAAATGAATGCAGTTTCTCCAGCTCTGGGAAAAAGGTCACAACATTCCCTTCATGAAATTGCCCAGGCCTAGGAAAACTGGGGTCCCCTTTCCACCCTTGAATGGGGGAACCCTGTACCAATAATACCTTTGCTAGAGAGGCACAGCACAAAACAGGAGTCAGCAAGAATGTTTTTATTTGTGTAAGTTTAAGTGCTGCAACCACAGCTACTTCGTGATTTTGAAATTCCTTCCAAAATCATATGCCTAAAATATTTACCTTTTATAATACTAATGATATTATAGTTTACACCCTACCAAACATAAAGTCTTATTTTATATAGGCAACCATAGACAGTTTTGTGCCTCTGGTATGAATCATTCTAGATTGAAGGAAATCTATAGAATAAAACTGCCATTGCATTTTTTCTGTTTATTACTAAAGAACCTTCTTAGTTCTACTTTCTAGAGCACAGTGACCATAAATTTCAATGTCTCTTTAGTCAGTGACATTTGTACTGACCAAAATAATTTAGTGTCTGGAGACACCGGCTATTAAGAGAGTGTTTGTTGGAAGATGTTCAACTTCTGAGCCAAACTCTAGGCTCACAAGTAGGTCCTGGCCCCTCAGCAGCACTTGATCTGGACCCTGATTATGAATAAAAGGCAATAAAGGTTTGCAGTCTGCCAGGAGTCTGAAATATCCCAGGCCGTGTGTTTCTGGAAGATTTCTCTTGTATCAGTCTGCTGGCCAAAAATTCCATTTCTACTTGTACATTCTAGAATTCCTGTTCAGTGAAGGCATGCAGAATAAACAAAAATAGTATCTTTCTGTTTGAACTTTATAATGTGAAAGACCAATTCTAACCTACCTGAGAGTTCTTTGTATCTCACAGAATGAAAATGAGGTTTTAGCAACATGGAGTGTCCCACAGAAGTTGTTCTCAGGGCTTGGGCAGTACCAAACCCCATTACAGCTTGGCTGTTCATCTGTGATTTTCTTTGGTAATTCATCTTCTATGCCAGGCCAACATCTTTTGGAATGATAGTTTTTATAAATCAAAGTGCTGCAGGCTCAGCACCTGTGGTTCAAGAGGCTAAGGCAGAAGCCATATACACCTAATGTGGCGGGTTCGAATCCAGCCCAGGCTCGCCAAACAACAATGATGGCTGCAACCAAAAAAATAAAAAATAGCCGGGCGTTGTGGCGGGTGCCTGTGGTCCCAGCTACTTGGGAGGCAGAGGCAGGAGGCTTGGTTGAGCCCAGGAGTTGGAGGTTGCTATAAGCTGTGATGCCATGGCACTCTACCTAGGGGGACACCTTGAGGCTCTGTCTCAAAAAAAAAAAAAAAATCAACCTGCTGCAGGTAGCAAATATGTTCATGACAAATTTTTTTTTTCTTTCATGAGGTAGAATTCCTTCAGTTATTCTTGTGATCCTTGAAAGCCATTTGTGTATTATTATAATTCATTTAATTTTCATATTATGGGTAACCCTGAAGACTCTGGGACACATTGTTACTAATTTTGTTGGGGTCAATGAAACTAAATGTTAAAACATGAAGACAAATCAATTGGACAAAATAAATCTCATACCTTAGAATGAGCGAAGAAAGAGGTTCTAACAAAAATAAATTATACAAATATGATTTGAGAACACTTATTAAGATTCTAAAATGTGATAAATGTGTATGAGAAATACATTCTCCTTTAATAAAGTGTTCACATACATGTATTAATTTCTTGCTCTGAAAAAAGATTTAGTGCTGCATCCTCAAATCTTGGGGTTATGAGATTTTAGATGAATGTGTGTTCTCTGCAATCACAGTTAACACAGTTTTAATAATAATAATAAATTTGTATTATTTATTTATTTTTTGGCATTACACTTCTTTATTTATTTTTTTCTGTTAACAATTTTTTATTAAATCATAACTGCATACATTAATGCATTTATGGGATACAATGTGCTGATTATATATCCAATTTGGAATGTTTACATCAAACTGGTTACCATAGCTTTCACATCACTTACTTAATTGTGTTAAAACATTTATACTCTACTCTTAATAGATTTGACATGTACTCTTGCAATATGCACCATTGGTGAGGTCCCACTGATTACTCTCCCTCCACCAGGCCTCCCCTCTCCCTTCCATCACCCTCTTCTTTCCTCGTGCATTTTGTACTACAGTTGTGTTTTATCTTTCATGTGAAAGTGTGGGTTATGATCATTGGTTTCATAATAGTACTGAGTACACTGGAGACTTTTTCTTCCATTTCTGATATACGTTACTAAGAAGAGGAGTGTGTTCCACTTCATCCATGTAAACATAAAAAGGTAAAGTCTCCTTCTTTTTATGGCTGCATAATGTTCCATGATATACATATAACACAATTTGTAAATGCATTCATGGGTCAATGGGTACTTGGGCTTCTTCCATGACTTGGCAATTATAAATTGGGCTGCAATAAAAATTCTGGTGGAAATATCTTTGTTGTAAAATGATTTTTGGTCTTCTGGATATATACCTAGTAGAGGAATTGCAGGATCAATGGCAGGTCTACTTATAGTTTCCTAAGTATACTCCAAACTTCTTTCTGAAAGGAACGTATTAGCTTGCATTTCCACCAGCAGTGCAGAAGTGTTCTGCACATCCTTCTGTCCATATCCATGCCAACATCTGTAGTTTTGGGATTTTGTGATGTGGGCTACTCTTACTGGAGTTACATGATATCTCAAAATGGTTTTTATTTGCGTTTCTCTGATGATTAACACTTTTTAGATGCTTGACGTGCCAGGCTCTGAGGAGGAGGTGTTGTTCCTGTTCTCTTGAATCTTAAGGTCTAGTTGTGAATACAGAAAGGGAAAATATCATGGAAATATATGAAGAAAGGTTGTCACCACTGACAGGATGAAAAGAAAAATGAATTCTCAGTTGATTATCAGGTTAAATAAATTGAATTTGGCATCTACAAAATGTTAGTTGGTAGACGTCAGGAGAGCAGAAGGAGGTGTGCAGGGAAAAGAGGATGAATGTTAGAAAATTGAATCCCGTCAAAGGAGGTAAGACTATGACAAAAGGCTTATGGGATTAGATGGGTGTGTTGTTCGGTTTATTGATACTGATCTCTATTAGCTAATTAGAACTATTAGATTTCAGAATGGGATCAGGGATTGGTATATATATATATGATAGGAATAGTCCTGAACAAATAAAATCATCTGTATTCCTATATCTCTAACATTGATCTTTCTCTTCTTGATTTTATACATTGTTTAAATGGTTATATTTTTGAGTATGTTAAATTATTTTCTCAATGCAATATTTAATGAAAAGGTGCATATTTGCCAGATAAAAAGATGGGCACAGATCATTAAGTTTTCCCTTCTATATTTACAGTAGACTTTCAGAAGTCTGGATATGGAATTGTTAGTGTTTAAAAATATTTTTTAATGTACAAAATGAAACAGAGCAATACTTAGATTATTTCTTGCATATGATAAGTTCTCTTCACTAAGCAAGAATTATTTCACTGATAGTCTCTGATGATTTTGCTGCACTTCTCTTTTGTCCTTCATTTCTCTAGAAGGAATAACCAAGAATGATTTCTTAGCTTATTTTTCAGTCAATTGAGTGGTTACTTGACTCTTAATTATTTCTAGCAGACCTTTGTTTTACATGTCCCCTAAGGTCAGATTCAATTTTAGCAACACTTGACTCAGCAAGTGTCTATCAGAAGCAGAATTTGTGTTTCCTATTTAAAAATTTTTTTAATTTGTTATTTTTTATGTACTGTTTCATTCAGGTTCATTGGGGGTACCTCCTATTTTGTTTTTTTGCTTATGTCAGTGGTTGTCAATCTTCACATCACAACTGTGGGCCCCATCTACAGAATTGCTGACACAACAGGCCTAGAGCAAGGACCTGCTAACTGGTTCAGAGATGCCCAACCTCTGACTTTTGAGAATCACTGACTTAGTCACCACTTGCCACTGACTTCTTTAAGAAGTCCCATAGTTCTGGGACTTTAAAGAAGACCCACAGTTGTGTATTTTATGTTAAAGGCATGGGCTACACTGTGCTAACATAGTTTTCAGGAAATTTCAGTTAATTCCCTGAAATATTAACAGGAGGTATTTAATATATGCACATTTCCCAATTTGTGTAACATTTTTATTGTTATTTTCCCTTTTTGGAAAAAAAAGGTTTTGATGGATATTATTTATTAGTTCAAAAATTAAGATCTCAGTGTATTTAGTTGAAGAAACTTCGGGCTTTGAAATTCTACTAAGAAGAATCCAAGATTTTGTAATTGGGAGGGATCTTGGAGATCATCAAATCAATCACCTGATAAA
>CAUYQV010112218.1:0-15880 GCA_963574575.1 Galagoides demidoff
GGGCGCCTGTGGTCCCAGGTACTTGGGAGGCGGAGGCAGGAGACTCGCTTGAGCCCAGGAGTTGGAGGTTGCTATGAGCTGTGATGCCATGGCACTCTACCCAGGGGGATAGCTTGAGGCTCCGTCTCAAAAAAAAAAAAAAAAGAAATTGAATCTCATCAATGACCATGTGAGTGAGCTAAGAAACTATTTCTTCAAGTTGAATATTGAGATGACTGAAGACTTGCTAGAGCTGAAAGGCCCAGGGAAGCAGGGCCTGAGTTCCCAATCTATACACACAGAACTTATGTACTTTAAAGCTGCTGACCTTTGGGCTAATTGATGTGCAGCAGCACATTGCTAAAATAATTGTCAGTGCAAACCCATGTATTTTCATGAAGACCAACTTCTCCTGTAGGAACTATGGAAAAGGAAAAGTATTTTAGTTCTATTTTTTTCCCAGTATAGAATTTACATGTAGTAAAGGCAGATCCATATAGTGCTGTCTCCTATTGATCTTGTTTCATGCTTTTAAGGCAATTCATGAATCTCGGAAATTGAACATACTATTTTTAATGTTTTACTAATTTTCTTATACTTGCCCACATGTTTAAAATATATTAAAACATAAAATACTACTTAAAATTCAATGCTGTAGTACTACATCCAGCCTTTTCAGAGTCCTTTAAAAATGCTAATGATTCCTTCTATTAGTGACAAAATGAATACGATATGTTATCTTTTGCAGGCAGCCCTACCACTCTTTAGTTTAAAATTAAATTCTCTATTTGAATATGCCATTCACATCAATTCATTTTTGCATTTCACTGTATTCTATAAATGATAAAGTTTTTATGAAGAAAAAGACAATATTTCAGGGAAAACTTCTGGACAATAATTTTAAAGGAACACCACCACCTAAATTGTCACATCTCCTCCAAAATACATTTTAATTCTAACACAGAAACTGTAGTGATTTCTAGTTAACTATGGTGTGTGGGAAATACTACTGGCCTTGGATCAGGAGGCAATACTCTTCTCTGTGTCTGATGCAGAGAGGTTGCTCAACCCAAAGTCTTTGTAGACCTCTCAAGTTCTTTCTATCCCAGTCCTGTGGTTGTATGAAAACATGAACTATTTTCCTTTCATTTTACTTTATTTATTTTTTATTTTTTATTTTTTTGAGACAGAGTCTCATTATGTCACCCTGGGTAGAATGCCATGGTATACCAGTTCAGCAACTCAAACTCTTGGGCTTAAGCAATTCTCTTGCCTCAGCCTCCCAAGTAGCTGGGAATACAGGGGCCCACTACAATGCCTGGGTATTTTTTGTTGCTGTTATTGTAGTTGTCATTGTTGCTTTAGCTGGCCCAGCCTGGATTTGAACTCACCAGCCTTGGTGTATATGGCTGGCGCTATAACCACTGTGCTATGGGTGCTGAGGCTTGAACTATGTTTAGAACTCACATCTTTACAGATTGTTAAATGTTGAGGCACAAGGTTATCTTCTCTTTTTTTTCCTTTTTCAAAGCTTTATTGAGGTACAACTGATTTACAGAAGATGAATACACTTTGACGAATTTGGGCATATGCCTGTATCTCTGAACTATCACCATAGTCAACGCACTGAATGTATCTATCACCTCCAAAAATGTCATTGTGTTCTGTCGTAGTGTGTGTATACATGTGTGAGACAACACTTAACATGAGATTGGTCTGTTAGCAACTTGTGGTGTGCACCATCTCTCATTGTTAACTATTGGTACCATGTTGTCCAGCACATTTCTGGAACTTCCTCATCTTACACAGCTAAGTCTTTGTACTTATTCCCCCATCCTCCCAGCCCTTGAAAAATCCCATTCCCTTCTCTGTGTCTGAGTTTTATTTTACATACCTTGTGATAAGGTAATCATACAATATTTGTCTTTACATAACTGGATTATTTCACTTAACATAACATCCTCTAAGGCCAGTATGTGATTACATAAGTTAGGTTTTCCTCCTGTTTGAAGTCTGAACAATATTCTATTCCAGCAGTGTTTTTCAAGCTTTTTTTATTTCATAGCACATATGAATCTATGGTTGAACTTCCACGGCACACTTAAATTATGTTGATCAAAAAATCGAGTAAATGGAGCAGCGCCTGTGGCTCAAGGAGTAGGGTGCTGGCCCCATATGCCAGAGGTGGTGGGTTCAAACCCAGCCCAGCCCTGGCAAAAAAAAAAAATATTGAGTAAACAAAAGGCTATACTTACTGTGTTTTGAACGTATTTTGAAAATAATTTAATTAATGTTCTTTAAAATTTTTCATGGCACACCTAAGATCCCCATACGCACACCAGGGTGCCCTGGCACACTGGTTGAAAATCACTGATCTATTTATATATAACAATACGTTTTCTTTACCCATTCATCTGTCTTTGGAACTTTGGGTTGTTTCACATCTTAGATGTTGAGAAACATCTAAATCATCTATAACCCAAGAATATAGGGAAAGGGGAGAAGGAGGAAAGACGAGGGGGGAGGATGGGTAGAAGGAAGGTGATTGGTGGGTAATGCCTATGGTTTATCCTATAATGGTACATGTGAATCTCTCTAAAGGTAGAATAGAAATGTCTTAACACAATAACTAAGAAAATGACATAAGGCTTATGTTAACTAGTTGGATGAAAGTATTTCAAATTGTATATAGCAACAAAACTCTGTACCCCATGGTAGCATTAATGTACACAGATATGATTTAATAATAAAAAAATAAATTATCTAATTTAATGATTATCAGTTACATGCCCAGTATTAAATTATAAATTAATTAAAATGTACTTAAGCTTTTGAGAAAAAAGGCTGGAAGAAAAGAAAAAGGGGAAGAGAATGACACAATTGGAATGCACATGATACAAGCTACAGTGGTGAAATGATGGACCATAAATACTAGATCATAAGATTATCAATGAAGTCAGAATATTTTGGCTTGATTCAGAGAATGTGGATTGAGTCACAGAATAGAATCCTTAGTACAGGTAAGTGGGCCCTTAAAATGATACAGTAGAGGGAAGCTGAATTAGGTAGGTTGTACATTTTGGTGAGTAAACATGATATTGCCTTTTATTTACTATTATTCAAAAATATTATAAGCTATCTGCTATTACCTCAAGATACTATGGACCTTTAAAAGTGGATTTTCCAGATTATCTTCTTCACTAATTTAACTTCATTATATTTATAACACTATTTATATATGATATTATTCAACATTTTTAATTTAGTATGAGCATTTTGATATATATTCCTTTTTTTAAATACCAATAATTTGTGTGTATTATTTTTATATTTTAACTTCATTTACAAGAAATTTTTATAAAACAACTATATACTTTTTTCTTCATAAAATTAATTTAATATTCCAATTTGTGTGTGTCTGTATTCCCATTAGATCACCAACTAGGATGAACTGGAATGAAGTTATAACTTTGTAAACTTTTGCCTCTGTTCCTGCTTATGTATTTGCCTCCAGCTATAATGGTCCTCTTAAAAGTTATTACTGCTGGTGTTCTGGGGCCACTGGGCCTATGAAAGGATGTAATTTTGATTATTTAGAATTTTAAGTAAATTGTCTAAAGACACATGCTTAAGGAGGTTTCCTGTCTTTAGCAACCTATATTGATAGTTTTCAGGTCTCTGTTATACTTTAACATTAGATTCCTAGTTGTCCCCAGAAATCAGATGTTCTGGGAATCTCCCTTTCAGCTACATATGGCATTTAACTTAATTAAAAGTTTATATTCACTGAAGAAAGTTTGCATAAGAAAGATGAAGCTCTCATTGATTTTAATCTATCAACATGTGTATTATGTTTGTTTCTATTATACAAGTTTGGACAATTAAGTTTGCCAGCTCATCCTAGAAAAAGTGCTACACACCTCATTGCTCCGTGTCATTACTGCCACCTTCATAGTCCTCTTGGGAAGCTGTACAATGACACGGGCATCTGGTCCACCCTTCAAAGCACTTTGCCTAGGATGAGTTCACAAACTTAATTGTGTGACCTAGCACAATAATGTACTGGCCATTCCAGAAAAAGAGTTCTAAAACTATTTTAAAGGGAGGTCTAGGCACAGGTTTTAGTGTTTAGTATTCCAAGGGGAGTACTTGGAAGGTGACCTTGGTGATTCTCAGCACTGAGATATGTAGCACTTTGTCCAGCCTGAGTTCACAAACTTAATTTGGCCAACCTCATAAAGCTGAAATCTTACTGCCATGGAAATTTGTGTTCTAGCTTAAATAGTCTAAGTGTTCACTTTTTGAAAACATTGAATTTATATGAGAGTACTCTGTGTGTGTAAGGTGAGGTCCAAGCCACGGTTGAATCCTTTGTCCAGAAGTGGTCCGTATACCCCTACCTTGTACTCAGTAGGGGAGAACTTACTGAAACCCCTCCTGCCTCACACTTTGTAATACTTTTTTTTTCAGAGGACATAGACTTTGTAACATATACTTTCTAGTACAAACAATGATATTTTTATTTTCAAGTTGTATATCAGGAGCAATTTTGCATATCGTCATGTAAAATTATAATGTTCTAAAAGACCAACAAATATAAATTTTGAGTCCCAAAAAACTAAATTAAGTTTCCAATTAAAGTAAAAAAATGGAACAAGATCTTTCACACGAAACATACCCTATTGTGAGTGGATAAGGGATAGAAGGGGGGGAGAGTGAGGAAGGAAGCTAGATGTTAATACATGTTTTCATCTAAGTAGGAATGAAAGGTGGTCTCCAAGAAATCTGAGATGACATACAGATAGGAGATAATGAGAAATTCTGAGTAAGTCTAAACTTTGATAAGAGATTGTAACTCTTAATTCAGGTGTAGATTATTTCCTTGTACCTGCCTCTATTAGCACATTTATCAATGGTAGATATAGTCTATCTGCTACAGTATTTACACAGGCCCAGAATTGATGTAGAAAACAATTTTATTAATACAACTAAGACAAGATCTTGTGCAGAAATTGATGTAGAAAACCATTTTATTAATACAGCTAACACAATATCTTGTGCCTGTCATAAGAAAAGACACACCATTTGGAATAAAAATCTGTCATTTACTGGTTTCAAGAATCCAAAAAAATTATGTAAGGTACTCTAATGAGAATTAGTTAAAATGACAAAAAAGTGTTTAGTAATATTATCTTTAAGGCCTCAGAATACATGCACTTCCTGCATGCATCCCTTATTATTAACTCTATCAGACTTTCGAAAGTTGTTTCCCTAAGATAAAGCCATACTCAATCCTTTTTGGTTTAATGAATAAACTTTAGCTTTATCAAGTAATTACAAATGAGAGAGAATGCTAGACTTTTCATATGTGGCAATGGGGCCTTTTCATACCAAATATGCCAGAGCCATGGTAGTTCACAAAATCTGTTTCAGGCTATGGAGAATTTATATAATAGAATGTACTGTCAACAGAGACAAAAAACGTCCATCAATGGATAAATTGAAAAAAAGATTGTGTCATAGTGTTTTTTTTTTTCTATCCCTTCTGACCCTCTGCCAAAGTCTCCCTGGAATAGACTATAATAATGAGTTTTGTTTTTTTAAAAAACACAACGTCAGGACAGAAATGTTTAAGCTTCCCTCTTGACTGGAAGTAATTAAGTACTTAAATTATAGATACACACACATGCATCTGGGGAGGTTACACTGATTTTATGATTTGCATAAATGGTAAGAAGAGCTCTCCATTGTACTGAAGGAGATTCATACCCAGGCCATTCAGGCTTACTTATTTTTTTAATATAAGAGGTCCCATCATTTAATAGTAAAAAGAGGTTTTACAGTATGGCATATGGAGATATGGTCAGATTAATGTTGACTTAATATTATGCATTTTATCCTATCTCTCCATGTTTTTGCAAGATGAGAACAAATTCACATGTGTATTGATTTATTCCCATTTGTACAAAGCAAATAAACATTGCAGTTCTTTAATTTCTACCCAGTCAACAGTCAAAATATATGCATAAAATTATATATAGAAGAATGCCTGTAAGTAATCAGATGTCATAGAAGGGCATTAAAAATTTAAATTCATATTTAACTACATATGTGTTAATATGCTTTGTGAAATAATAAACTTATTTAATAGAGGTGGTATTACTTGGAAATTAAGACTAAATTAGAAGTCAGGATGGTGGTTTTCAACTTCCCTGAGCTCCCTACTTTCTTTCTGTGTAACCTTTATAAACTTCCCAAACTTGTTAAAATTCTGCTTCTTCAACTGTAAAATACAAAGAGAACGTTCATAAACTCAAAGGTTTGTTATAATAATTACACAACATAAAACACAAATCTGCCTAGTACAATACTCAGGATATAGAATTCTATAAATCAGTATTAATTGGAATTTGGATGTAAAGTAATAACAAATATAAAGACATAATATTGAAAAAATTGACAAGGAATTTATACATTCATTAAAAGCAGGTTAAAGTTTTCAATGCATGGAGAAGTATCCTGCATGAGGGAATTGATATATTACTAATATTACAATATCTACATTAACTATGTATTTTCCATTATAATAAATTGTTAGTTCACTGAAAAGATTCTATGCAAAAATGGCATGACTTTGTGAGACAGAGTCTGTATGTGACATAGAAAATATGCATTGTACCTCAATTTGTTTTTTGCATATATGTCTTAAAATACTTAAAATTACAAAATGTATTTTCAAAGCTATGAGGATCAATGACCTTCTACAGAAAAGTAGAAAAAATATGGCAATCAATATTTTGGGCGCCACCACTTTCATAAAAAGGTTACTTGAATGGGCATATAAATAAAATTGACACAAAATAACCATGACATAGTAAGCTGTTATAAAATTTACCTTATTGAATAATTGTCATTATCATTGCCAATAATTTTTTGTATAGTCGCTATATACCAGACAATTTTAATTATTTTCAGTACATCACCCAATTCAAATTTTGTACCCATTTTAAAGAAACTAAGTAATAGGGACTGAATTAGTTTCCTAAAGGTACATTACTATCAAGAAATTAGAAGAAGGATTAAGCCCAGGACCTACAAATTACTTATCTAATTTTACACATTTTAAATTAAAGTATTGAATTATTCTGGGATAAATTATTCTTTAACATTGTCTTAAGATTAAAATTTTAAGTTTGAAATGTCACATTATTGAAGGGCATAAGACCACTGTAAAGATACTGTATCTATTTACATTCTTAGTTCCAAAAGTATTATTCGGAGTGACTCACCAAAGTAATTACAGACAAAGCAATAGCAAAATCAGATAGCCCACACTTTTTTTAATTTTCGGAATACCTAATTCTACAGACTATTAAATTATCATTAATTTAAGTTCATCATTCCACAGATGTATTCTGTGTCAGAATAAGTTCTCTGTGTTGTGTTGTGGGCACTTAGATATATCAAGATTTAAAACCAAGATCCTTCTTGTTAGGAGTTTACACAGAGAAAGAGACCTACCAATAAAAATAAACATGAACAAATACATTTTGTGGTGTGTGGGAAATTAATAAATACTATAAAGATATAGTACAACAAGGAAACCATTTTTAATGACACCTCATTTTCGTTTTTTGCAGTTTCTGGCCGGGGCCAAGTTTGAACCCGTCACCTCCCTCCAATATATGGGGCCAGCGTCCTGCTTACTGAGCCACAGGCACCATCCATGACACCTAATATTTTTAAGTGTTCTTAAGGTTTAAAATATAGTCATGATATTCTATTAGAGAAAGGGTAGGACTGCTATGTGAGTGTGTGGGTATCCCCGTATGTACTCACATAAATGTGCGTGGCTGTATGGAAGAGTAAGAGTGGTCATATTCTAAGTAGAATCTCATTGAAATCATTATCTTTTAAAAGGTCACATCATACATTAACCTTAGCTGTATTTTTCTATACTTGAAATACCTTGGGCAATAATAATTCTTCCCAAATCTGATTTAAATAATAAAGGGAAAGGTAAGTTAATGACCAGAGTGATACAGAATGTCTCTAGCACCTGTCATCAGTAATTTCCAGCAATTTATGGTTCCTTAGTAAATGAAATGACTTTATTATAGTGCAAGAGCACAATATCTTCACTTTAAAGTTACCTACATCTAGCTGCAATTGTTGATCTGATTAAGCCTCATCAGAACGAAATTGACAGTAAGGAAAGATTCTAGACACTGAAGTTGAAAAGAGACTAGAATACAAAAGTTAGCGTACTCCAGAGATTACATTACTTTGACTAAAAGTTGAACAAAACAATGCCCTTTAATGCTTTTTTATTATTACCATTAACTTCATAAAGAGAGAGGAGTCTAAGTCAATTTATCTGTTGGTCAATTTTATTTCAATACTAAATGATTTTGGTCATTTGGATAAGCTTAAATTTAAATCTCTGCTTCTGTGATTCAGATTCACATATATTCAATTTATTTATAAGAAACACACAATCATCCTTGCTATTATTTATTATTTAATGTGAAAGAAGATTCTGAAACAATGCACTCAGGAAAGATTGCATTATAAAACAAATTGTCATTAGAGAATATATACACATGTATAAGTATTAAAGAATGAAGGTTTGCTGCTTTTGACAGAAATGAATAGAAGAAATATGTTTAGCTTTATATATATATATATATATTTTTTTTTTTTTTTTTGAGACACAGTCTCCCCCTCTGTTGCCCTGAGTAGTGTGCTGTGGCATCATAGCTCCTAGCAATCTCAAACTGTTGGGCTCAAGGGATCCTCTTGCCTCAGCCTTGCAAGTAGCTGGGACTATAAGGGCCCCACACGATGCCCATTTATTTTTTAGAGACTGAGTCTGGCACATGCTCAAGCTGGTCTCCAATTCATGAGCTCAATCAATCTACCCTCCTCAGCCACCCAGAGTGCTAGGATTACAGGCCTGAGCTGTCACTCCCAGCTCTAATAATCTTATTTTCTTTAATGCAGAATTTAAGGGGGTACACATATTTTTTTTAGTCAACGTTTTAAGTGTATCCTTCACTCAGATAGTATGCGCTGTACCTGAAAGGTATGAATTTACCCGCCCCGTGCTCCTCTTTTCCCCAGCTTGATTTTCATTGAGAATTATACGTCTACACATGCACTTAAGTCTTAAGAGTAGATAGATTAGCTCTAATTCAGTATTCAGAATTCCTCTAATCTTGTTACATTTCACCTGGAAGAATGATTCCCAGTTCCATCCAGATTGTCACAAAAGATAACAGATCCCACTGTTTTCTTAAACTATTTTAGTGGCACTCTGTAGTATGCACATACATTTTATTAATCCATTCATGTATTAGTGGGCACATGGGGTGTTTCCTTGTCTTTGAGATTGTGAATACAGCCTAATGACTTAAAGAGATACCACTTTAATGTGTACACATAGGTGTGTGTTTGCATATACCTCTATTAATACACACATATATATGTAAATAATCTATGCATATCTATACTTCTACATGTGCATACATATGTATACACACATGTCTATATTGTATGTATATAGTGTATCTTCTACAGAGTGGTGTGTATTCTAGATGAAAAATATGCTCTAAATTCAACTAACTTATTATAATTACCTTCTTTTTTGCTTTTTCCATTTTGAAAAAGTAGATGATTAGAACTCCCTCTGCATGATATACTTCTTCAGAATTGTATAGGTTGCATCTCCATGTTTTTTCTTGAAAAATTCTGGGTATTATATTAAAAAATTGTGACTTTAAAGTTATGTTATAAAACATGGGTAATCAGCAAAACTAATACATTGCACAATTGATAAATGTTAGGCAAATATACTTGATATATTTTAAGACTCTTAATTTAGATATACCCTCACCTATTCCTTCTCCTCTGTCTTATAATGTTTCCATTGAATGATGTGGACAGTATTTTTACCTATAAAATTATCCTCAGGTTTTCCTTATTCCAACTCCATAGTTTAGCTTGTTCCTTGGTCCTAGACTTCATGAAAATTGGTAGCTGAATGAAGAGCCTTGATCATAATAAGGTTTGGTTTCTTGGAAAATTATTTTTGTTGTTAGGTGCATATATATACATTTATTTAATTATTATATTTCTTGGTATATTAAAAATGACCATATTTGCCTGTGGCAAGCAGCCACTGCAGTTGACATCTGCTCTTCTAGATTAAAAACTAAAGTTTTTGTATTTATTGCTTTTTGTCCTTCTACTAAATTTGTAAAGATGAACAATGTTCTTTCTTATTCTTATGTGAATTATTTCACACACTCAAAAATATCTAGGCTCCTTGAATTTAAACTAACCACATATTATTGTTAGCATGTTGGAATGCAAGAAATAAAATCTCTCAATGGGAAAGAAAACGTTGCAAAATATACTATAATCACAAACAGGGAGCATAACAGATCACAAGGAAACAATCTAAGTATCTGAGTTTCTAAATCAAAGGTAAACTAAATAATAATCTATTGTTTTAAATGTCATAAATTCTAATGGTTTGTGTGGGGTAGGTTTATATTTAATTTCCTTTTAAACTCATCTTGGATAAAAATGTACAATTTATTGTATATTTCAGACAAGAGGAATATATAGGAGTCAGGGATGATTGTTTTCTGGACTTAACACCAAGAACCAATGTAAGTGGCAAAAATGTTTTGAAAGTTACAAAACTTAGCCATGGGGTTAGGGGAATGATTGCTCTCATACCCAGTTGGTATTAGTGTACACTGGAACCACCTTTCTGGAATTCAATCTAACAACAGAGATTAATCATCATGAATTTATGTACATGTTAGCATTTGATACAGAAACACTATTGCATAATTTATATTAAAGGATAATGTCAAGGAGATAATTAGAAAAGAGACTCTCCATAAAAGCATTATCTGTGTTTACATACACAGGTAAAGAATTAGAAATAATCTACATGTCTAACAATGTGGCTATGGTTAAGTTTATCATATATTACATGTATACACACAAAATAGAGTACTAGCTGCCAATCCAAATAATTTTTAAAGAAAATAAGCCATATTGGAGGATCTTAAAAGTTTATTTTTAAGTAAAAAAAGGTAAAAGATGATACATATATATATATATTATTAAGTCAGATACACATAGATCATGAATACATTCATGCATATGTGGGGCACAATGTGCTGATTTTGATTTTTTTTTAATACAATCTGACGTGGTTATGTTATGACAAGGTTACAAGTCAACTCTGTGAAGTGTAGAACATAGATGTTTTGGCACAATAATCAAGTAAAGGAGGTGAAAGCTACAGTGTTAGATGATACATATATTTTATAATACTTATGAAGGGGTGGTGCCTGTGGCTCAAAGGAGTAGGGCACTGGCCCCACATACCGGAGGTGGTGGGTTCAAACTCAGCCCCAGCCAAAAACTACAAAAAAAAAAAAAACTTATGAAATATTAAGAGAGCATTTATTAATATATCCTTGATAGTGATAATCTCTAGATTCTGAAATAATTTTATCCTTTTTTATTTGTATCTTCTAAACTTTTTGGTGCACCCACCCACACCCATCTTTTCTCTTACAAAATAAATCCATGCAAGCTGTACTTTCACTCCAAAAGCATTCTTACAGCATTTTCTGGTTTGACAAAATATTTCTGCTTCTACAAATAAGCATTAGAGGAACACTACTCTGTTTTACATAAAATTTTAATCAGCTAAAAGAAAATAACTGTCTGTAAATATGTTTGAACAACAAAATTTATCGACGTTATCACATTCTAATCAAGTTATTCTTTGAGAAGGGAATCAACATGCTGCTATCAATTCTGGTTTTAATTTTCAGCAGATTGTCATTTTATAATGTCTGGTATAATGATCAACTTGAAAAAGTGGGTGCATCTTTATTTTTAATTACAAATAAGCTCTTGGGATGAGCCCAATCTCATAAAAAGCAATGAAAAATTTAAAGGATTGGAGTTTACATGAGTATGAAATTATGAATTTCCATTTTCTAACTTCTAGATTTATACTGTTGTTCATGAGGATTCCAAACTTTTTTATTCTCAATAAAGTGTTGAGAAAGAAGTACACGGTTTGTAAATACATTATAGATTCTTGGAAGTGTTTCTTCTTTGTAAGTTATCACATTTTTATAACTAATTTTCTGAAGTCATAATGTCTATTTATTTTCCCTGGTGAAGTTTCAAAAAAATGACAGAGATGAATGAGGAGGTCTGGTGAAATCAAAGTCATACATGACAAAATTTATGTTTTTGGTCATCTTATAGAGTAGACAGTTTTATCTTATATTTATTGTCAGAGCATGTATATTTTTAATGCTTCTTTTTATTTTGCCAATAATGCTTGTTTAGGAATTTCAAACAAAAATAACTGAATTGAATGCTAAAATTTCATTCACGTATTCATACACAAATATATATTGGTACTTACATAAAAGTTTTAGTTATTGCATTTGTCTTAGCTCAGGCTACTGAAATAAAATACCATAGACTGGTTCATTAGAAACAACAGAAATATATTTATCCCAGTTCTTGGTGCTGAGAAGTTCAAGGCCAAGGAGGGTTTCTTCCTTGTATTGCTACCTTCTGGCTATATTCTCACATGGCAAAAAGGTGAGGGAGGTGTTTGTGTTTCCTGTGGCTCAAAGGAGCAAGGTGCTGGCCCCATATGCAGGAGGTGGCGGGTTCAAACCCAGCCCCAGCCAAAAACCACACAAAAAATTAACAAATAAAATAAAAACACTAATCCCATTCATGAGGGCAGAACACTCATAAACTAATCCTCTTTCTGTGGCTCCCAGCTCCAAATCTCATAACATTGAGGATGGTGTAGCATGAATTTTTAGGGGACAGAAACATTCAGGCTAGCACTGTTTGCTACAAATAATCAGGAACAAAAATAAAAAGCATGAATCCTCCTAAATAGACACTATTCTTAAATAAAGAAGAATTTACTCTAAAATTGCTTATTGCTCAAAATGTTATATAAAAAGTGTTGTTAGATTAATGGTGTACATATTTTAAATGAAAAATCAAAATGATTGAAGGAAAAATCAGAAGGTTTTATGGAGTCTAAGGTATTGTTAGAAGTACAGTGAATCTACACAAGTATGTTGAGTGCAGAAAATGAAGAGTTTTCAGTGTGAAAGTGAGGACAATATATTTTATTTATTAGACAGCAGGGACTCATTTGCACCATGGAGAGTGATTTTATCTACTGTTTTCTGAATCAATCTATTCCTCCATTCTCATACGAATCTTATTTTAGGAAATACAATCTTTGCAGAGACTTTAAGTCTCACACTTGGTATCATTCACGTCGTGCTCATCCATGCCCTTCCAGCCACTTCTACAGTATCATAAGAATGTTCCTTAGATACATAAATCTAATCAATTTGTTTATCTTCTTAAAATTCTCAGTAGACTTCCCCTACATACGGGATACATTTCACTGTCTCTGTGTGGATCCATCTGTTGTTCTCCATTCATCTCTCGTTGTGCTCCCTATTGCTTATAAACAAAACATCTACCCTGATTTTACTAACCCACCACATCAATATTACTCAAGCAGGCTTTTGGGGGAGTACTTTAAAAAACTTTTTTGGGTATCGCCTGTGGCTCAAATAGTAGGGCACCAGCCCTATATGCTGGAGATGGTGGGTTCAAACCCAGCCCCGGCCAAAAACTGCAAAAAAAACTTTTTCTACTCATTCTTCCTTCAAAATTTTACTAAAGCTTCAACTTATTCCTAAAAACCTTTTTTAAACTTTCTCTTCACCTGAGAACAATTAGTAGCTCCTTGACTCACATTTTCTCAGCATGGTCTTTATATCTCTTAAAAATTTTTTTCATTGGCCATTTACATCTGTTTCCCATGCACTACTGAAGACGTCTTCATGGTCATTATAATCCCCAGTGATTCAAATGTTCATTCTAGAAACTAGTTTCTAGATAGTGAATGCTCAATAAATGTTACACGAATTCATAAAAGGATAAAGAGTATATAATAAAATACAATTATTGAAAGCTTGCTATGGCAACACTCAACATGGAATTGATGAGACAGAGGGGTTTCATCATGACGGCCTTACTGATGAACCTGTCATAGTCCTACCTCAATGCTCTTCTTTCAAGAGGCTTTTGTTCATACTCTTTCTCTTGCCTAGAATGTTCTCTATCTTGTTGTTTAATCAACCTCAGTTATTACTTCCTAAAAGGATTTTATCTAATGCTATCCTTTCACAAATGTTCTTTAACCATTACATTTAACAGTTTAAATGACATTGCTAATATTACCTCAAAAGGATAGCTCTGTGTTCTTGAGAATTTCATTCTCTCATGAAAGACCTGTTCCTCTTATTTCTTACATTTGAATAAATTTCCTCTCATTTTCCTCCCAGCACAAGCAAAGATAAGACTACGTTGACGAAAACAGATTAAGAAACAAATCACCTAATTTAAATCTGTGCCAAATCATTGCTAAATATATTCATACTGTATAAGAACAAAAAATTTCATTCATTCACTCAGCAAAGACACGGAGGGCCATAGAAATGGCAACCACAATGCTACATTTTGGGAGATGAACATTTAACAAGATATTTCTTCCCTCCAATAGTTTACAGTATAATATTTGAGGGGAACAGTGTAAATAATATAATCATCAAAAACCTATTTCTGGAAATCTCATTATGTTATTTCTTCAAATACTAAATACAATTACTTAAAGATCCTAGGATGGTGCCTGAAACTCAGAATATTGCCTCCTAGACTCATTTTTTAGCAAAATTATTTGCAGTAGCTCTGTTATCATGTAATCATACTAGAATTTTAATAGGTTTTTAATATGTTGAAGACATTAAAATATGTTATAATTTATAACAGAAAAATACAAAATCAAGTATTGTTTGCATTTAATTGAAGTGACAAGTATGAATTTTAAATATTGTATTTATTACTGAGGACAGATTAAAGTTTTTATAATCATCACATTATTCAACCTTTTATGCAGAGACCAAAATTTAAAAAAAAAAGGCTAAGGTATAATTAGATACAAGGCACCATAGTTTGGGGACTCAGATTATATCATGAAAAGAATGAAAACGTTAAATAAAACTTCTCAATACCAAGAAAACTCTGGTAATGGGAGCGTAATATATTGCAATGCCAGAAGATCTGTCTCAGATCAGTTGAAGTATCAGAATTGAAGAAATACTGATTTAAGTTAGCTTGTTTCTTTATAATTGGAGTAATAAAAATGTATAGATATATTGTCTATAATTAAATGGTTAATGGGTGGCCTCGTGAAAAGTAATAAATATTATGTAAATCCCTTATTTTTTATCTTATAATATTATTTCAGTTTTCCATTCAGGTAAAACCTCATAGAGAAATTGCTAGATCAAATGATAGGTCTACTTTTAGTTCTTTGTGGTATCGCTATACTATATTCCATAGACATTGCACTAGTTTGACGTTCCGCCAACAGTGTGTTAGAGTTCCTTTCTCTGCACATCCATGCAAGTTTGTTTTTAAATAAACTATGGTATAAATAATTATTATCTTTTATAACTGCATACACATTTTTTTTTTTTGAGACGGAGCCTCAAGCTATCCCCCTGGGTAGAGTGCCATGGCATCACAGCTCACAGAAACCTCCAACTCCTGGGCTCAAGCGAGTCTCCTGCCTCAGCCTCCCAAGTAGCTGGGACCACAGGCACCCGCCACAACGCCCGGCCATTTTTTGGTTGCAGTCATCATTGTTGTCTGGTGGGCCCGGGCTGGGGATTCGAACCCGACACCTTAGGTGTACGTGGCTGGCGCCTTAGCCGATTGAGCCACAGGCGCCGAGCCAATCTAG
>CAUYQV010112221.1:0-51866 GCA_963574575.1 Galagoides demidoff
TTGTGGTGGGTGCCTGTGGTCCCAGCTACTTGGGAGGCGGAGGCAGGAGACTCGCTTGAGCCCAGGAGTTGGAGGTTGCTATGAGCTGTGAAGCCATGGCACTCTACCCAGGGGGATAGCTTGAGGCTCCGTCTCAAAAAAAATATATATATATATCATTAACATCTTAGAAATAAATATAAAAGAAAGATGCCTACTATTCATGAATCAAAGTTCTGGTTCAACAATCATGCAAGAGAGCTAGTAAAATAAGGACATCATAATAAGATTAATTTTGGAGGACAGATCTTTTCACAGGCTATATACAAGTTCAGACAATGATGTTCACAAACTCATCCTAAAAAAAGTACTACATACCTCATTTTTAAATATGACTGTGTCACCTTCAAGGTACTCCCCTTGGGAAGCTATCACACTGATGCCAGCACCCAGTCCACTCCTGAAGGCACATTTTTTAGGATGAGTTTGTGAACTTAATTATCATACCTCATATGATAACAGCTCCTATGGCCATTACAGAATAAGAGTTCCAAAGTTGCTTTGAAGAGTGTACTCCCCTTGAAAATGACTACAGTGATATTCAGCAATGAGTTATGTAGCACTTTTTCTTGGATGAGCTCATGAACTTAATTGTCCCATCTATATCTTTAAGAACTTTGTTTCTACTTTCTATTGTATAAATTCAGACTAAAGTCAAAAGACAAAATTAGAAAGACAAAGAAAAAGAGAGGAAGAAAGACAAAATAGTGGTTCAACAAAGAAATAAAGACTTCAAACTCACTGAAATACAGAACAAATAAAACCAGCTATAAAAAATAATAGGAAACTAAAAGATATTCAAACAGGATTAAACAACAAAGTATGACACTCAAAAAGTACAATAAAGTTAAGATATAATCTAGAATTTTTAAAAAGTTAAGAAAAAGTTCCAAAAACAATTAATTCCTACATACTTAGAAAAGCAAGAAATACAATAGTGCACCACTGAAGAAATGTTTTTTAAAAAGTTATAAGCCATGTTATATTCATCTGTTTCTTCCCATTGTGTCTGCACCTAACAGTTATTCAGTAAATTTTTTAAATGAACAATTCATTTATATTATAGCTAAATGTTAATTCTCCCTAAGAGATCACAATATCCAAAAGCAAAGCCACAGGAATCTAAAGCAGAGAGACCAGCAATTGTTTTTCTATAATTTCAACATGACATCAGAAGGAAACTTTTGATTTAGGTTTCAAAAGTTACTAAGATACATTTAGATTCTTAAAATAACTTACATTGCCCAAACAATAATAAATACTTAAGAATGTTAGTACAAGAATATATTTTTTTAAAAAGTAACATCACATCTTAAATATATACTTACTAAGGTTAGTTTAAAAGTATTTTTATACATTGTGAAATGATTATTATAATTAAGTAATTAACATAGTCCTCAACTCACATACTATAGTTACCTTTGTGGTTTTTTGGGGGGAGGGAACACTTAAGATCTACCCTCTCAGCAAATTTCAAATATATAATACAGTATTACTATTTTTACCATGCCATACTTCAGATCTTAGAAGTTTTTACCTATAAGGATGTCCATAAAGTTCATATGCAATTTAAGTTAGTTAAAATAGTAATTATTTTAAATCACACCTGAACTTTATGAACACCATATATAGCTGAAACTTTGTACCCTTTAACCAATGCCTCCTCATTTCCTCCATCTCTCTCCCATAACCCATAAAAAATAGCCATTTTACTCCCTGCTTCTATGAGTTCACCTAAAAATATTTTTGAAAAATTAGTACCAGTTATACAAAATGCTTTAGGAAGTATATATAAACCTGGTCTTTAGGGCAAAAACTGTTTTTTTAATAATTGCTAGAAGTATAAACTGTAGAAAATTTAAACTTATGAAAGTAGCGGGTTCAATTGCATGTACATATGCCTAAGTAATTTTAATCATACATGAGCATACATATTTTAATCACATGCAATCATCAAAAGAATAAGCCAAAAACAAAAAAGAACAGGTTAGTATTTCTGTATTCCTATAAGCCAAAATCCTATTTAGGAAGGATGTGGAAGTGGGGAGATTCATCACACATAGCCTTGCCACTGAGAAAACCTAAAACCATTATGATTTGATATCTTTGTGGAGGATATTTATAAAAGAATGCATATATAAATGTGTGTGTGTATATATATATTTTTTTCTCCCCCCAGAGACAGACTCTCTCTCTCTGTCACCCAGCTAGCCTGCTCACAGCTCACTGTAACCTCAATTTCCCAGGCTCACGCAATCTTTCAGCCTCAGCCTCAGCTATTTTTAATTTTTTTTTAGATGGGGCCTTGCTGTGTTGCCCAGGCAGGTCTTGAGCTCCTGGCTTCAAGCAATCCTGCCATGGCCTCTCAAAGTGCTAAGATTACAGGCATGATCCACTGCCCCTGGCCAAGGATTTTCTTTTCAAAGTTCTAAATGTCATCCTAACTTTACAGAGTAGGCTACAATACTGATAAACTGCAAAAATTAAAGTTAAATTTTTAAAAGCAATATATTCTACATTGCAATAAAAGCTGTAAAAACTAATATTATTAAATATAGAACAAAGATAAAAGCTATTGTAAACTCAAAAATATCTTTTCATATGTCAATCTTGGGATTATTTTATATAATCACTTAAAATATTAGCTTTTAAATTTTACCTAATATTTAATGATATAATAGTGATGGCTTTATTAATAATATAGTAATGCAAACTCAAAAAGAAAGAGTTAACATTATTATATAGCAGTAATTCATTTTTCTTATTTCTAAATTATTTTATTCTCTTCCTAAATAAGTGCTATTGTAGAAGAAACTTCAAATTTAACAGGAATCTTCATTATATTTCTCAAAAATAAAACATAAAAAGGTAAGGAAGTTCATAACAGTTATTCTAAGAGATCATAGTTTGAAAGGGGAAAAAAATCGTATGAAATATTAGTGGAAATACATTTCAAAAGACTAAAACCAATTATATATATATAAAACCAATCAACAGATATTGGATATCTTATCATAGTTTATCAACATATTCACATAAAATAAAAAAAAAATTACTGCCATCTACCTCAAATTAATTCCAAACTACTAAACATCAGTTAACATAAAAGCATTCTACATAAGTTTTTACACACCTTCAACACACTTTTGAACTCACTTGGGTAAATATGGATCTTTCCAACAGCAGCAGCAGTTTCTACAAAGTTATTTACCTTGTCCAGGTCTTGCAGTTACAGCTGCTCCAGCAGATGGCGGCTCAAACTCCTGTCAATTACAATCGTGTTATTACAGTGACCTGTTATTACAAGGTGCAATTTATAATAAAATAGTAGTGATATCACAGCCTTACCTTTGCTTTCTTTGAATCTGGATCAAACCTTTCAAGGATTAATTTAGCCGTCTTATAAGTTTCTTTTTCCATGACTTCTTCAAGCTATGAACAAAAATTTCCACAAATTTTCACATTTAAAATACACCTACTACTTATTTTTATAAGTCCTATTCAGAAAGTATTGAAGTACGAGGCTTAAAATAACACATAATATATCCAGATACAACAAAAGACTTCCTACATTCAAATAATTAAAATCCAGATTTTAAAATGGCTTCTAACCTCTAATATGTTACTTGTACTCAACAGCTTTACTGCAAGGAAATACCAAATATTGCTAATTGTTTACATATAATGAGGAGAATAATTACATGCACCAACTTCAATAATGGAATGTGCAAAAATCTATCAGCCATCATTATTGGAAGTTATTAGACATGACAAGCAAATGACAGGCAATTCCTCAGATTTATTTCCTCGTAGCACTTAATGCTATTAATTTAAAGAAGGTCGTTAGCCAAGAGCTTTACAAAATAAAATCTCTGTGCCAATTAACTGCTGTCAGCATCGATTTTAGATTATTTATTAGCACAAGCAATTAGCTTGCTGCAAATGCAATGAAAACTCACTAACTGGGAGAACAGCCATGGAATTTGCTCAGATGACTTTAAAAGATAAAGCCAACCCTGCCCCCCCTCACTTATTAACTTAGATTCAAGGAACTTTAGAGGGAAAAAAAAAAAACAGAACATAGTATTTAAGTAAAAATTTTACTGAGTTTTACACTCATACTAGGGACTATAATTAAAACACTTCATTATTATAACACTTTATTTACAATGTACTCAAATCACTTTATAGCTTAATACATGGGTTTAAACTTAAAATGTAGTCACTAATAAAGTATCACTTTAACAGTTATGGCCCAATATCAGAAAAAGTTGAACTTTGGTATAAGACAGTCATAGTTATGACAATTACCTAATGTGTAGGATAAAATGCTTTTACAAAAATTAGAGCGGAACCTTTTCTTTCTCAATGATCACTGATAGCCACTTAGATTCATTAAATGTCATATTCACTCCAAAGGACATTTATTTTAAAATGCAACCCAGAACATATTTACTGAGTTGAAAATAGTTTAAAATATGCTGCCACAATAGCAGTTAACAGCTTCCTCATTAAACACTAAATTCAACATATAAGATGCTAGATTCTTAGATGAACTATTTTTTTAACCAGTTTTAGCAAAACTAAAATATTTTCCTAATTATTTCAAAATTAGGATAAACTGTCAAAATAAGTAAGTTGACTTTTCTGATATAAATAAAAGGTTTATAATAACACTATAGGAAAAAGTATTAGAAAACTAGGAATGGAGTTAGAGAAAGGACATGATAAAATACATCCCTAATCTACATGAAATATTAAAATACCAAATCCCCGACCTCTTACAAATTAGATATTTAATGTTTTGGGCCAGTGTTGTACAATAAAACTTTACATAATGATGGATATGGTCTATAATAGCATAATAGTCACCATTAGGCCATATGCAATAAATGTACACTTTAAATGTTGCTTATGTAACTGAGGAACTGAATTTGTAATTTTATTTCATTTTAAATAAGTTAAATTTAACAACTATGTGGAGCTAGTAGCTACTGCTTTGGAAAGCAAAGCTCTATCCAAACCAGTGTTTTTAACCTTTTTTATCTCATGACGCACTTGATTCTATAATTAAACTTCCACCACACACATAAACTATGTTGATCCATATAAAGAGTAAAAAAAAAAAAAAACTTACAGTGCTTTGAACTTCTTTCAAAAATAATTTAATGATTTTTGAAAATGTTTGTGGCACACCTAAGATCCTCTCACATCACACCAGTGTACTGAGGTTGAAAAACCCCGCTCTAGACTCAGGCTATCACTAGGTTGTAAAAGATTAGATACAACTGTGATCTATAAAACAATACACAAAACTCAAAACCAAAACGCTATATCATCAAATAACTGCAATTCCTCCTAATTATTCAGCAAGTATTCATGTTTATGTTTCATTTATCTTAAATAAAAATTTTAAAAGGACTAAGAAACACAAATCCATTCCCCTTTTGCATGTACTTCTAACAAAATGTTTTCACGTATTAGCTTAACACAGCCATTTGACATTTTAAGTTAATAACATGTTTTAAATAGGTACTCTAATCAGTGGCAAGGACATGAACTTGAAACTTAGAACTCAGAAAAGATCTAGGTTCAAAGCGCATTTCCATTCTCAGTTAGCAGAAGACCATGTGCACACTTGTTAGCCTTTCACAGGTATTTCCAATTCTTCTGTGTTACTCCATTGAAAGATCTTCCCTAATCATATCCTTTTCAACAGTCTGTTTTCTGGTCACATAATGTCAATGACATTGTGCTACTTCTCATCACTTACATAATTATTACTTGTCATAAATTAGACTAAAATACATTGAATTGAATTGATCATTTGCATCTGATTAAATTTCATTTAAAATGTTTCCATGTAACATGATAATACTATCAGCAATTATCATTTTCACATTTATAAAATAATCTTATCAAAAACTTAAGTAGGTCAGGCATGGTGGCTCACACCTATAATCCTAGCACTATGGGAGGCCGAGGGACAGGTGGATTGCTTGAACTCACAGGTTTGAGACCACCCTGAGAAAGAGTGAGACCCCCCCATCTCTAAAAACAGCCAGGCTTTGTGGTGGGCACCTGTAGTCCCAGCTACCTGGGAGGCTGAGACAAGAGAACTGCTTGAGCCCAAGAGTTTGAGGTTGCTATGAGCTGTGATGCTACAGCACTTTACGGAGGGTGATAAGTTAAGACTCTGTCTCCAAAAAAAAAAAAAAAAAAAAAACTCAATTCTAAGACAAACATCAAGTTCAATTCCCTTATTACAGACTATTATATATCAACCTGCAAACATCTAGAGGCCTTTCCCTCTCTCCCCACCTTTTTTGTTTTATAAAGAGATTGGATTTTGTCATGTTGCCCAGGCTCAAGGAATTCTCCCCATCAGTCTCTTAATTAGCTGAACCCTTCCTCTATTGTTGGCCCTCTTTCTAACTGAACTGAAGGATGCATTTAACTAGCCCCAAGCAATACCCATGTGATCAGAGTTCCTGATAGAAAGTTGAAGACATTAAAGAAAAAGCTTCTTTCTCTCTTTCCCTTTCTTTAATCTTTTCATGTTGAATTTGTCTCTTACAATCAATTTTCCTGATTCCTTCTCTCTTGGCCTTATGGTGTGAAAAAAACCCTAAGAAGTGACATAGATAGATATTTGGCCCTTTTTTGGTTCTAATAAACAATTTGGGCATTCACCTTTTTTACCTTCTCTGCTTCATTTAGTCCTCCAATATATTTCTTTTATTTATTTATTCCTTTTTTTTTTGAGACAGAGTCTCACTATGTCACTCTTGGTAGGGTGCTGTCCCATCACAGCTCATAGCAACCTCAAACCCTTAGGCTTAAGCGAGTCTCTTGCCTCAGCCTCCCAAGTAGCTGGGACTACAGGTGCCTGCTTCAACGCCTGGCTATTTTTTGTTGCAGTTGTCATTGTTGTTTAGCTGGCCCAGGCTGGGTTCAAACCCTCCAGTCTTGGTGTATGTGGCTGACATTGTAACCACCACGCTACCAGAACCAAGCCAGTCCTCCAATATATTCTTTTAATTACTTCTTGGCTTTCAACTAACACAGATTCTCAGAATATCGAAAGTCCATCTAAACTACCTTTTCCTGTCAATCATTATTAACTAGCAAAAATATACATAATTTAGCTTCACAATTAAAATGCTATCTAAAAGTATACTTGTTCCTTGGAGAGTCATTAGCTTACAACATATAAACATTAATTATTCACTTCTTCTTAGTTTTATATAGATTAGCTTTAAGTAAAAGTTAACTTACTATTTTTTTCTTCTGAGATTTTAAATCATCCAATGCTTCATCTAGAAAACAAGAGTTAAATCAAAACTAAATAAAATATTAAGAGAATTAGATATAAGAAAAATAATGCCAAATCCTATATATTAAGCAAAAATGAGACAACTTTCTCATTTTAGGATTTCTCTAAATTTAACTAATGTGTAGAGACAAAACCTTTATCTCAACCTTTACCCACATATAGTTCATATTTTTGCCTATATTATACATTATAAGCCATTTAGGAAAAGAATAGATTTTACATAAAACACCTTTCCAAATTTAAAAATATTTTTAAATGTGTTCAGAAACATTATTTTCTATTATTTCTCTTTTCTTTCAACACTCTATACCATACCTACATTAATTTACAAAATTAGTAGCAAATCTGTTTTTACATATTGGTAATAAAAATGTTCTCTCCTTGTTTATAAGGAAAGAAGTACATATTTTGTTGAGTTAGCCAACCCTCAAAATACTGAGCACTTTACTGAAGAAAACTTTTTTAAGCTCTGAGGTGAACCCAGAGTAAGAAAACCTTTCAAAATCTACGTTACTGTACCTGGCAGGACTTGGAAAGTGACACTAACAACTTTCTAAAATCAAACATTTCTAATATTTGCCTGCTTATAAAGGTTGGTACAGTGGAACACATTTAAGATGGAAACCATTTATGAAAGTCAATGTCTGCTTTACAAATATATTTGGGTCTCTGGGTTTTATCTAAAAATATTTAATATAAGTAGGAATACTATTCCATATAAAATAAAAAGAGTTATTACTTGATTTAAACATGTCCACAAACTCAACAGAAATCAAGCAGGTGGGCAGCGGGAAAAGGGAAATGGGTGAACTCACCTAATGGGTACAATGCACTCTATCTGGGTGGTGAACACACTTATAACTTTGACTCAAACCGTACAAAAGTAATTCATGTAATCAGAACATTTGTACTCCTATAATATTTTGAAATTTAAAAAAAGATATCAATTGCTTGAGCCCAAGTTAGAGGTTGCTGTGAGCTATGACACTACAGCACTCTATCCAGGGCAATAACTTGTCTCAAAAAAAAAAAGATGTCAACACTCAAAAAGTTTTAGATTTTGGAGGAGTCCAGATTTTCAGTTTTGGGATGCTCAAGCTGTTATAACAATGGTACTCAAGTTCTTGTTTTTTATAGTTTAGGTCTACCACTAAAAAGAACAGACTATTTTGTAGGAATAGATAACTTCATTGAGGGTCAAAGTTAAGGGTTCTCTTTCATCAAAATGGATCACAAATAATAATTCATTAATGCTGATTTGTAATGAAATTTTATATATTTGTTTTTTTAAATGCCTTTTCATACAGCCAAATATTGATATCGATTCATGAATACACAATTTTAACTGAGCAAATTCATCATTTGGAAGACATTTATAAAACTCAGAGTCTTCTCTTGATATTTGCCTTTTAGAGTGTCATTACATTGCAAATCAATTACTTCTGATCAAACATTGAAGTTCCTCAATTATATAGTTAAATGGTTTAGAAATATAAAAATTGCCTTTGTCCTTAACACTGAGGGCTAAAAAACACTACTGAAACTGTAGTTTGAGCTCAGATAATGAAGGCATCTGCTGCAAATATGTGTGGTAATGGTGATCTGGCTTCTGTTTTAACTTTGCATAGCACTTTTTTATAAGTTACTTTTTGTCATGACAATGTTAGTTGTTTTCCATATAACTTTACCTCAGTATAGGTTTTGCATCTGTGTATTGGTTTGCCTTGGATTCATTGAGAATCATTTTAAAGTCTGTAGCAGAAGCCAATTTCCAAAGCCAGTCTGTATTCAAACACAGCGGTTAAAGGTGATCCTTCTCATTTTGAAATATTTCAATCTGGGCCCTGAGCTCAAAATGTTACAATAAACCTTGACTACTGCTAAGTCATCAAACTGCTGTGTGATGGGCCAAGTCAAGATATCCAACTTCCATTTCTGATAAAAGTTCACATAACTGACAATGGTTAAAGTCCAAGTTCTCCTTGATGCTACTAGTTCAAAAATACAATGACAGATTCAAATATGCTCTGCAAAGTACCTGCTGTTGAATAATACAATGAATAAACACAGAATTTAAACACCCAGACAGTAAGGGCCAATCTTTTTTTTTCTGTCACACACTGTCTCGGATCACACTGAAAATACACAAACACTAACAAAAGCCGATGACCAAAAGAAAAGGTCCCTGCATACTTTTTGTGATCTCCAGTACCACACAAAAGCAAAAACAGTCCCCCAGAAAAGCAAAAACAGTCTTCAATCTGCATGCAGCCTGGGAGCCACAAATTGGACACCCCTGCCTTACAATTTCATGAGCCTTGTAAATTTGTCCAAACTAAGCCTTTTTCTACTACGCACTTATTTTTATCACCAGTAGTTATAATACATCTTTGCAGTCCCACTTCAGGTTGTAGTAAATTGTTGTTTTCTCAACTTCTTTGAAAATATTCTTGCCTAAAGATGTTCCCCACTAACTTTTTACAGAAGCTAATTCTTTAGTCACTTCAAGCATGGAGTTGATGCTTCAACTAAACTACAATTGAGTTTATCTGTAACATCTGTCAACTCATTAAGATCCAAGAGGATCACTTGAAATCATTTGCCTTGTTTTTTAAATGACTATTCATGTTGCTCCCAATTTTCTCAATACTCCAAGAAACTGTTCTTGCTAAAAGACTACTAGTGTTAAATAAGTATACTTGCTGCAAATACATTTTCTTCTGCTGTTGCAATCAAATGCAATTAATTCACCACTGGCAAATGGCTTTCTTTGCCTCACAAGAAGCCTCTCAGAAACTTTGGATAAAGCCTCACTTTCACTATTTTTTTTTTTTTGAGACAGAGCCACAAGCTGTCCCCCTGGGTACAGTGTCGTGGCATTAAAGCTCACAGCAACCTCCAACTCCTGGGCTAAAGCAATTCTCTTGCCTCTACCTCACAAGTAGCTACACAGGCGCCCTCCACAACACCCGGCTATTTTTTAATTGTAATTGTCGTTATTGTTTGGCAGGCCTGGGCTGGATTCGAACCCGCCGGCTCAGGTGTATGTGGCTGGTGCCTTAGCCAGTTGAGCAACAGGCGCTGAGCCTCACTTTCACTTTTTATAAAGAAATTCTGCAATGATGAGATATTCCATTTTTAATTCTCTAATTTTTATAACCATTGCTTTTCTGTGGGTTGGGAATATTATGATAAGAACTTACTGTGGCAATGTCAATATATATTGTATTCTTTTAGCATAGCTATAATGTCATTGCATAATAAACACAATGATTTCCATTTCAATATCAAAACAGTTCACACTCCACATTGCCCTAAAACAGCAACATTCAAACTCCACTTTCCTCTTTTTCTCTTGTTTTTTCATGATGGGTATGCACTGTAATTAAAAAAATAAAATTCTCACAATAAAACAATACATATGTGGCAGTGGCTGTGGCTCAAGGACTAGGGCACCAGCCCCATATACCAGAGGTAGCAGGTTCAAACTCAGCCCTGGCCAAAAAAAAAAAAAAAAAAACAATACATATGGTACTTAAAATACTATCAAATTATAACAGCATCATTGTACTTGATAGTACAACAGTCCAAAATAATGAGATTTGATTAATCCATCTAGGGCCTGAACTGATGAAAGCACCACACTCTGTCACAACTACTCAACTCTCCTATTATAAAATGAAAGCAGCTGAAGACAAAACAAATAAATGAGGTAGTTATGTTCCAGTAAAAACTGAAATTTGAATTTCACATAAATTGTACATGTCACAAAATACTCTTTTATTATTTCAATAATTAAAAAATGTAAAAGGCATTCTTAGTTCTTAAGCTGTACAACGCAGTGGGCAGGACTTGCTCACAGGCTGTAGTCTGCCATCTTGTAATTTAATTTATACTGGGTTCAACTCGTAAAACAAAAGAACCAAAACTAATAATGAACAAAAAACAAGGACAAGACCGATAGCTTCAGGCTTTAAAAAAAAAAAAATTTTTTTTCTATGATTAAAAAAATCTGCAAGACAATCTTTTATAAAGTCTATATTATACCTATTCAAATGCATTAGTAAAATTTTAAAAATAAAAAGACCTCTGAAACAAAATTTTAAAGCAAATAATCCTTTTATATAATAACTACATCCAGATTTGCCTATAAATTGAAATATTCATACACATGATTTCCTTAAAGAAGTGTTCCAGAGGACTCCTTTGAAATAAAGTTTCTTGTATCTTTTACTATTTTGCTATTCCTTGAAGTCAAAGAGCATATTTTTTGTAAACTTATTCCTATCCTCCCACCATCTACCATTTTACTAAACACCAACAAAAAGAATACTATAAGCTTAGTTTCCTTAATCTGATACAAGTGTTAATATTTTTTTTGAAACCACAGTAAATATCACACCCAATGGTAAAAAAAAAAAAAATTTTTTTTGAGGCAAAGTCTCACTTTGTCACCCCCGGTAGAGTGCCATGGCATCATAACTCATAGTAACCTCTAACTCTTGGGCTAAAGCAGTTCTCTTGCCTCAGTCTCCCAAGTAGCTGGGACTACCAGTGCCTGCCACAACACCCAGCTACTTTTAGAGACAGGGTCTCACACTGACTCTGGCTCTGGCTCAGGCTAGTCTCAAACCTGTGAGGTCAGGCAATCCACCTGCCTCGGCCTTCCCAGAGTGCTAGTATTACAGGCGTGAGCCACCACACCCAGCCTCCAATGGTAAAATATTAAAAGCCTTTCCATTAAAATGAGGAACTAATAAGGGTATCTGCTATTCTCACTTCAAATGAATATTAAATAAACATTGAACATTCCAATCCTTACGCAAGAAAAATAAAAGAGTAAGGATTGGAAAAGAAGAATCAGTATTACCACTTCACATTTGTATAACACTTTGCAATTTGTATATGCGCTTTCACATATAGTTACATTTAACACCTGTAACAATTGTACCAAAACAAATATTTATTCTTGTTTTATAAATTAGGAAAATGAGGTTCAGAGAACTTGTTTGCAAGACATAAAGATGGCCACTGTGGCTGGAGCAAAAAGGAGAATGGAAAGTTAGAAGAAAATGAAGTCAAAGAAATGAACATAAGCCAGAAAGTCAAGGTAAAAATTTAGAATTCACTGTGGTTGCAGTAGGAAGCCATTAGAGAATTGCAAGCAAAAGACACATAAGATCTGATTTATGCCTCAAACACAGACTAGGTAGGAAGCCAATGCAGTTATACAAACAAAAACTGATAATAACTTCAATTAGAACTGTAGTAGTAAAAATGAGAATTGTTCAGATTCAAGATAATTTTGGAAATAAAGATGCTATGACTTGGTGGCAAAGTGAATGAATATTAAGTAAAATAAAAAATGGCTCCCAGGTTTTTGGCCTTATGATGGTTAATTTTGTATATTAACTTGACTGGGCCACAGGGTATCCAGATATTTGCTCAAACATTACTCTAGGTCACATTCTGTGAGGGTATTTTGGGGTGAGATGAACACCTGAATCAGCAGACTAAGTAAAATAGATTGCCTTCCCTACTAAGGTAACCCTCATCAAATCAGTTGAAGGCCAGAACAGAACAAAGTTTAATCCCCCTTTAAGTAAGAGCAAACTCCCTGTGCCCAACTGCCTTGAGCTAGGACATCCATCTTTTCCTACATCTGAACTCAAACTGTACACCAGCTCTTCCTGGGTCTTTCAGACTAGAACTTATACCATTGGCTCTACCGATTCTCAAGCCTTCAGATTCAGATTGGAACTAAATCATTAGCTATCCTGGGTCCCCAACTTGCTAACTGTAGGTCTTGAAACTTCTCAGCCTCCATAATTACATGGGCCAATTGCTAGTAGAAGTAGTAATAATAACAATAATATCTTCTATTGGTTCTGTTTCTCTGGGGAACCCTAATATAAGTCTTAACAATTAGTTGTATAAGGTAACATTTTATCTTTCTTTTTTTTTTTTTTTTTTAGAGACAGAGTCTCACTTTATCACCCTTGGTAGAGTGCTATGGCGTCACACAGCTCACAGAAACCTCCAACTCCTGGGCTTAGGTGATTCTCTTGTCTCAGCCTCCCGAGTAGCTGGGACTACAGGCACCCACCACAATGCCCAACTATTTTTTTGTTGTAGTTTGGCCAGGCCGGGTTTGAAACCACCACCCTCGGTATATGGGGCTGACGCCCCACCAACCCAGCCACAGGTGCCGCCCAATAAATTTTTACTGAAATAGGGAAGACATGGAAAGGAAGGGGAGAAGCAATAATAATTCTGTTGTGTCCCTGTCTACTGAACTCCCAAGCAGAAGTGTTAATTCACAGGTATACAAGTCTGTAGCTAAAGGAGTCTTGACTGGAAACTTAGGTTTAGGAAATATTAGAAAATACACAATATTTAAATTTGTGGGAATGGATAAAATCACCTATAGATATACAATCTAATATAGTAGACACTGGCTACATACAGCTATTTAAACTAATTAAAACTAAATAAAAGTTAAAATCCAATTATTTAGTTGCACTAGCCACATTTCAAGGCTCAACAGCCAGAAATTGCTAGCAAATGCCATAAGGGACAGTAGATACAGATTATTTTCATCAGCATAGAAGATTTTATTAGACAGAATAAGCCTAAAGAAGATTCAGCTTTTTTCTCCCCAGCTCCTAAGATGAGTAGGACATCAATTAATTTACATCAATTAACATAGAAGATTAACTGGGTGGTCCCTAGCTCCAAAGTCCATGTTCCCTTTTGCTTTGTTTTCTGTAATCCTGTTAGTGATTGATAAGTATTTTAAGAAGTAAAAGTAATGGGGTGGTGCCTGTGGCTCAAAAGGGTAGGGCACTGGCCCCTTATGCCGGAGGTGGTGGGTTCAAACCCAGCCCTTGCAAAAAAAAGAATGAAAATAGTTAAAGGGCAATCAAATGGGTAATGAAAAATTAGGGCATGAGAAATCGAAAGGATGACATATTTTTGTTGCAAACACGTATTTGCCAATCAGGAGAAGTAATAATAACTTTGTCCATCCAGAGTTCAGGGTCATCACTGTCTCTTGCACCAAGGGCACTGACTCCCTGGGCCCACTCTATAAATTCTACTCTATTTCTATTGTCTTATTTTCCTCATTCCCTCATCACTGCCAAGCATTGGGGGCATTCATAGGTTGTGTGGGGGCTGACTCCCTACAATAATTGATAGTTTTTTGTTTTTGTTTTTTTGAGACAGAGTCTCACTTTATCACCCTCTGTAGAGTGTCGTGGCTTCACACAGCTCACAGCAACCTCCAAGTCCCAGGTTTAGGTGATTCTCTTGCCTCAGCCTCCCGAGTAGCTGGGACTGCAGGCACCCGCCACAATGCCCAGCTATTTTTGTTGTTGTTGCAGTTTGGCTGGGGCCGGGTTTGAACCCACCACCCTTGGTATGTGGGGCCAGCACCTTACCCACTGAGCCACAGGTGCCACCCAGTTAATAGTTTTAACACCTGAAAAATCTTTAAAACTTGTACATATGGCTCGGCGCCTGTGGCTCAAGCGGCTAAGGCACCAGCCACATACACCTAAGGTGGTGGGTTTGAAACCAGCTCAGACCCGCCAAACAACAATAATGGCTGCAACCAAAAAATAGCCAGGCGTTGTGGCGGGTGCCTGTGGTCCCAGCTACTTGGGAGGCAGAGGCAGGAGACTCGCTTGAGCCCAGGAGTTGGAGGTTGCTGTGAGCAGTGAAGCCATAGCACTCTACCCAGGGGGACAGCTTGAGGCTCTGTCTCAAAAAAAAAAAAACTTGTACATATGTAAAACAATTAAGAAGGAGATCTTATCAAAATTTGCATATTTCAATAAAAACAAGGGAGCAAAGGGGTATGAGGTTAAAGAAAGTGGTACAATTAAGGGAACAAATCAAAAGATATGGAACTGTATTCGACTCTGTAATATAATAAGTTTTCTATGAGGATTAATTTAACAACTATAATTCCTCTTGATTTAAAGAAATGTTTTGTGTAAAAAAATTCTAAATGAACAAGACAGAAATAACATATATTAAAAATAAAACCATCTTGATTAATCTTCAAAAGCTTTCTTACATTTTATAATAAACAACTCTTTGATATTTACCACGTTGTCATTTCAGTGTAATATTTTACAACCTGCCTTATAGACCAGCATACAATAAAATCTTTTTTTAAAACTTTATAAAAACTTGGAAATTAAACTTACTATTTCTTTCTGTTCTCTTGGAAAAGAAGAAAATAAGCACTGTTCTTATGCTCCAGATGCTAAAGGGGAAGCAAAATTCAGAAATGAAAACCATCATTAGGATAAGTTAATTAGAAACCATACAAAACAAAAACAAATACATATTTCCAATTAAAGTTTGGCATTTGTTTCCTTTTATATATCAAAAACTACTTCTTTCCGTCAGACAACATCAGAAGTCTACCTATGCTTGCAAAGGAGGAGTTCTCAACATCAAGTCCACAGACTTGCTGAGGGTTTCCTTGTATTGCAAAATTGCCTTTGTATGCAATAAGTGTATTTCTCTGGAGAGAACACTACTTTCATCAATCTAAAAGGGGTCTATGAATTCCCCAAAAGATTGAGAACAATATTATAGAATACCTTCTTACTAAGTAAGTATCAAATCAAAAAATTTGTCTCATCTATGCTTACTAAGAGAAAAGCATATTCTGCTTTTATAAAAGAGCATTGTATAAACGTAAGTTGCTACTCCTTCCCCATTATTTAACATTAGAGGGATCATCTCTACTCAATAGAATAAACTAATGAGGGGTCGTGGGGGAGACAAAAAAAACCTTACCTTTAAAAATACTTAGTAATATTCTTCTTTTAGTAAAGTATCACAAGAATGGAAATGCAAGTATCCTATGTACTCAATACTAACATGAATCTAATAGAAAAACAACTACATGCCCATATGCGAGAATAACCCAAGTATATTGAAGTGGGAAGAGGGGGAGAGAGAAAGGGGAAGGAGAGGAAGGGTTTTGGTAAGCTCTTATCTGATGAACACATTGTGAAGGTGTACAGCACACCCCCTGGATGAAGGGCTTGAGCTCAAATACAAACTGAACTTTACCTTAGAAACACAAACAGGCTCTGCGCCTGTAGAGCAGAGGGCGCCAGCACATACACCAGAGCTGGTGGGTTCGAACCCAGCTGGGCCTGCCAAACAACAATGACAACTACAAAAAAAAAAAAAAATAGCTGGGTATTGTGGTGGGCGCCTGTAATCCCAGTTACTTGGGAGGCTGAGGCAAGAGAATTGCTTAAGCCCAAGAGCTTGAGGTTGCTGTGAGCTGTGACGCCAATGTACTCTACCAAGGGCGGCATTGTAAGACTCTGTTTCCAAAGGAAAAAAGGAAAAGAAATACATACAATGTAACCTAATCATGTGTACCCTTATATTAATCTGAATTTGAAAAAAAAACTGTCATAAAAAAAGAAAAATAAATAATAAAAATATGTGGTAAGTAAACTTAGCTAAAACCACCTTCCAAAGATTTTCTAAGAATAATTGTTTAGGCTTTGCATTAAGACATCAAATGATGGGCAGCACCTGTGGCTCAAAGGAGTAAAGCACCAGCCCCATATGCTGGAGGTGGTGGGTTCAAACCCAGCCCTGGCCAAAAACCACCAAAAAAAAAAAAAAAAAAAAAGACATCAAATGATATTAGAAGAATTAAAAGAAGGCTCGGACCCCATAGCACAGCAGTTACAGTGGCAGCCACATACACTGAGGGTGGCGGGTTCAAATCCGACCTGGGCCAGCTAAACCATAAAGAAAACTACTAAAAAAATAGCCAGGCATTGTGGCGATGTCTGTAGTCCCAGCTACTCATGAGGCTGAGGCAAGAGAATTGCTTAAGCCCAAGAGTTTGAGGTTGCTGTGAGCTGTCATGCCATGGCACTCTATTGAGAGTGACACAGTAAGACTCTGTCTCCAAAAAAAAAAAAAAAAAAAAAAATTAAAAGAAATTCCAAGAATGATTAAATTCACTCTTAAATTCACTGAAAATATAACTAAATATCTTTCTCCATAAAACACAGCAGAAATAACTATACAAACAATGAATTCATCAAATTCATGAAAGGAATATATCTAGGTATAAGTTCAAAATATAGATATAAAAATTAGTTCTTCAGTCCAAAATATGGCATTGCCATTCTAGGCAGTCAACCTATAAGGTAGTCACCGATGATCCCTGTCTCCCGGTATGCACACCATTGCACAGTCCTCTCTCACTGGTGTTGGTCTGTGTAACCAATAGCATATGACAAAACACAGTATGTTACTTCAGGATTAAGTTACAAAAGACTGCAGTTTCCATTTAAGGCCTCCTCCTTCACTGGCTCTCTTTCTCTCTTGGATTACTAGCTCTGAAAGTAGTCAGTTGTCAAGACATGAAATAGTAAGGGAAGCCTATGGAAAGGCCCATGCGGTGAGGTCTCTGGTAAACATTTGGCCAAGTACTGACACCTCCGAACAACTACATGTGTGAATTCAGAGGCAGGTTAGGGAAAACACAGACAAAATATACAAAATACACAATACACCAAACATCATCTTTCAGAACGCATTTTGGTGATAGCAAGACAATTGGCTTTGTCATGGTTTATAATTCCTTGGATTATACAAAGAATACTGAAACCAAATATTGTCTTGCAAGAAAATAGCCTATATAAATTGAAAAAGACCCCAAAGAGAATAAAGAAAGTCAGAGGGATTGCAAAAGCCATTGTTGATTCCTTGTAGCAAAAAGAAATAAAGTGTCTAGTTATGAAATGGAAAATAAGTAACAACAGAAGGAGTAAAGATTCTACAATGATTTTTATCTTCAGTGTGTGGATTTTGTTAAGCCTTGAGATGACTATAGCCTTATCTAACAGCTTAACTGCAATTATATGATAATAAAAGACCCTGAACCAGAACTACCCAGCTAAGATGCTCCCAACATTTTCACCCCTTGTCACATATGGCAATAAACATTTGTTGTTTTAAGCTAGTAAATTCCAGGGAAATCTTTTACACAGCAATAGATAAAATAGATTTGTTATATCATGGTAAAATACTTTTATGATATGAAAACAATAAATACATAGCACTAAGGTCCTACATGGTACTTGAACAATTACCCAACAGTAAAAAAGACACTGAGCATTGCCCTTAACAAGAAAAGGGAGGTAAGGAGAGAAGGTTAAACACAGTACCCATAACCTTTAAGGATCCTACAATAGTAAAAATGGCCCATAGTATTTTTCTGCTGCAAACCCACTGATAATAGTAGCAAACTAACGAGAAGAAATTCTGGAAATAGTGGCTAGAATTCTAGTGTAAGAAATTAATACAGTAACCTTTTTCGAGTTTAAATCTTTTTTTTTTTAATTCAGTCTTTGGGGCATTAAGATCATAACTTCTTTACCTTTGCCTAGTATACGTTTGCCCATTGCTTTATTTTCAACCTTAAAACACTTAGTTTTAAATGTGTCAGTTGCTTTAAATTGCTTTATTTTCAACCTTAAAAACACTTAGTTTTAAATGTGTCAGTTCACATTAGAGAGTTGGATTTTGTTTTATGAGCCAGTCTAAAAGTCTTTGTATTTTCCTTAGACTCAGTAGTGAGAGTATAGGAAATTAATAAATTTTCTTAAATGAGTCAATGCCTTTTTAAAAGCATGTATAATTTCCAAAGTACAAAAACTACAAAATTGATGTATGCTCTCTTTAAAATAAACCTAACTAAATCTCCCTTTGTGTACAATAAACTATTCTTTTAGTTTTTATCAGGGGAAAATGAGCTATGAAACAATATACATTTCTATATGTTAACTCTGCAAGACTTGAAAAGGTAGAACACATTCGAATCTGTTATTCTTTAGGTCTAAATTAATTCCTTTGTATTTTTTAAAATAAAATTTAGAAAAAGAACTAAAATACTCCAGGAATCTATGTTCTAGCTATCCCAAAGGATAGCAAAGCTTTTGCTATTCTAATAGTTTAAAATTTATTAAAATGTATCAACATGTTTTGTGAAGCTATTAAAGATACTGTTACTAAATTTCTAGTTTAAAAAGTACCAGAATATCCATTTCCTCCATTTCTTTTCTTAAAAATGATATAAAAAAAGAAAGCAAAAAAAAAAAAAAGGAAACTATGTGGAATGGCTCACAGCAGCAAGGGAGATGACAGAGGGCAAAGTGCAGAAGAGTGACAGTAGAAAAGGGAAACTGCATATCTCACAAGGAAATACCAAAGTCAACTCTTCCAGGCTATAAAGTCTAAAACCCATGTTTTTAACAATGAAAACAAGATGCACAGCTATAGGCAGAAACTCTTCAGTTTGGTCCCAACAAGTAAAGAGAAGAAGGTAGGAATTGAAATCATTCAGAAATATCCTATTGACAAAGAGCATCGCATTTCTGTGGCAAGAGGTGGGGCGGGGAGAAGTTTTCTATTGTGAAAAAATATTTGCCTAACTCCATTGGCTAGAGAAAGATAAAAGATAAACAAACTCATAAAATCTTGAATCATAAGGAAAATTCTAGTTAGCCTGGACATAGGAAGGCATATATCTATATGAATCTACAATATCCCAAAGTAAACATATCACATAGTAAAAGGTTTTTATTAAACTGTATTAAAATGTAGACCAATTTCTTTCATATCAATAAATACAAGTGGGCAAAACTCAACCAGAATAAAAGAAAAACACTTTCAGATTGAATTATGAAACAAAACCCAACTCTATACTGTAAACTGATACATCTAAAACTAAGTGTTTTTTAAAGTTGAAAACAGAACAATGGACAAAGTTACACCAGGCAAATGCTGATAAAATAAGGGTTGTAATCCCAATACCCAAAAAGCTGAATTTAAAAAGAAAAAAAAATTTAAACTAGAAAAAGGTCACATTATAGAGTCCAAACAGATATGACTCCTTTCCAACAAATTGTGCTGGAGCAAAGAGGCATCCACAGGCAAAACAGAGCAAAACAATAATAAAAAAATTAAATCAAAAACCTCAACCTGGGCTCGGCGCCTGCGGCTCAATCAGCTAAGGCGCCAGCCACGTACACCTAAGGTGGCGGGTTCGAATCCCCAGCCCGGGTCCACCAAACAACAATGATGGCTGCAACCAAAAAATGGCCGGGCGTTGTGGCGGGTGCCTGTGGTCCCAGTTACTTGGGAGGCGGAGGCAGGAGACTCCCTTGAGCCCAGGAGTTGGAGGTTGCTATGAGCTGTGATGCCATGGCACTCTACCCAGGGGGATAGCTTGAGTCTCCGTCTCAAAAAAAAAAACCTCAACCTGAACTCACCTCTAATATAAAAATTAACTCAAAATGAAATGATGAACCTAAATGTAAAAAAATTTTTTGAAGGCACAGAAAAAAACATAAAAGAACATCTTTATGACCTATACCTATAGCTAGGTAAGTGGTTTTGAGACTTGACAAAAAAAATACAGTCCAATGAAGGGAAAAACTGATAACTTGAACCTCATCAAAATTAAAAACATTTGCTTTGAAAAATCTTGTATTAAGAGAATGAAAAGATAAGCTAAATACTAGCAAAAAATATCTGTAAACCATATATCCAACAAAGAATTTGTATCTGGACTATATAAAGAATTCTCAAAACTTAACAGTAGCCAAGCACAGCGGCACATCCCAGCTACTCAGGGACACTGAGGCAGGAGAATCACTGGAACCTTAGGAATTCAAGTCCACCCTGGACAACTGAATGTTTTGGGTTTTTTGGGGTTTTTTTTCCAAATACACACACACTCAACAGTTAAAAACTAATAATTGAATCATAAAATTGGTCAAAAGACATTAACAGATACTAACTGAAGAAGATATATAACTGATAAATAAATACACAAAGCCATTAAGTAAATACAAATTAAAACCACAAAATGATATCACTACATACCTATCAAAATAGTAAAAAACAGAAAATAGTGATAATGCCAAATGCTGGCAAGGATGTAAAGAAACCAGATCACTCCATATTCCCAATGGAAGTGTGAAATGTTACAGCCACTCTGAAAAAAATTTAGCAATTTCTTACAAAACTAAATATGTACTTACCACATACTCCAGAATTTGAACTTCTGGGCATATACCACAGAGAAATAAAAATTTACATTCATATAAAAACCAGTATATAGATGATCATTGAACCATTATTTTTAATAGCCAGAAACTGGAAATGGTTCAAATGTCCTTTAAGCAGGTGAAGAAACTGTGGCACATTATTAAAATTAGAAAATACTACTCAGTAAGAAAAAAAAGAATCTGTTGATACACTGAACTTGGATGGATCTCATGAGTATACTGGGTGAAAAAAGCCAGTTTCAAAAGGTTATATATTATGTGATTCCACTTTATAACATTCCTGAAATAACAAAATTGTGGAGATAAAAATGGCAGGGGTTAAGAATGGGGCAAGTAGAGGAAGGGTTATTTCTATAAAGAGATAGAAAAAAGGAGCCTCTTGGTAATGGCACAGTTCTGGATTTGAAGTGGGTGGTTTCAAAAAGCTACACATGTAATAAAAATGTATACATACACACAAATAAATATATATAGAACTGCTGAAATCTGAACAGACTGTGGATTAAACCAATGTCAATTCCCTGATTATGGTAATTTACAACCATAGTCCTCCCTTATCCACTAGTATGTGTTCCAAAACCCCCAGTGGATGCCTGGAACTGGAACCATATATACTGTGTTTTTTCCTATACATACATACCTAGATAGATAGGTAGATAGGTAGGTAGGCAGGTGGATAGATAGATAAAAATTTAATTTATAAGTCAGGCACACTAAAGAGATTAATAGCAATAACTAATAATAAAATAAAACAATTATAACAATAAACTGTTAAAGTTCATGTGAATCTAATTTCTCTCTCTCAAAAGACTAATACTATATTTTCAGACTGCAATTGATTGCAAGTAACTGAAACCACAAAAAGTAATACAGTGGATAAGGGGGTACTGCTGCATAGTCATGAAAAGGTTATCGTTAAAGGAAGCAAGGAAGCTGGGTGAAGATACATGGGACTTGCTTGTACATTTTTTTTAACAAATTCTTGTGAATCTATAATGTTTCCAAAATTAAAAGTTCCTTTAAAAAACCTGTTTACAGACAGGTGCAGGGGCTCACACCTGTAATCCTAGCACTCTGAGAGGCTGAACTGGGAGGATCACTTTAGTTCAAGAGTGCATATGCTGGCATGCCCCTGTAGTCCCAGCTACTCAGGAGGCTGAGACAAGAGAAACACCTGAGCCCAGGAGTTTGAGGGTACAGTGAGCTATGATGACACCACTGCATGCTAGCTGGACTGATAGAGCGGGACATTGTAGCTAAAAAAAAAAAAAAGCACTGACAATGAAAATATAACAGAAAGATTTATGCATAAAAAGCAAAGTATCAATACTCGTAAAGCAAAACTAAAAGAAATACATGGAAAAGTAGAAATACATTATTAGGATACAGAAGATCTATATGGTAAAAGAAGGTTAATTCATTTATAATACTGAGTTCTGTGTACCTGAAAAAAGACATCTTAAGTGTTCATTAAACACTTACAAAAACTAACCAAATAGTATACCACTCCTCAAAAACTTCAATAAATTTGAAGTAGAAATATTACTTAACGACTTTCTCTAAAAGTAACACAATAAAACTAGAAATGGTAACAAAGACAAAAAACATACAAACATATACTTGCCACCTGGAAATAATGCCTATATTACAATTCCCTCAAAAAACAATAAAAAAATCTTAGAAAAAAACTAAGCAAATCACTATCTATCAAGACCTGTGGCATAAAATTAAAGCAGTGGTCTGTTTCAAATACATGTTCAGTATATTGTGTTAATAAATAAGAATGAAAATAAATGTATTAAACATCCAATTTAAGTTACAATAATAAAATTAGCCTAAAAAGAAAAGAATAAGTGAATTAATAAAAAGTAATAATTTTTTAGAGCTGATTTTTTGGGAGAAAAAGGTTATATAAACAGTTAATTAAAACAATCAAAGAAATGTATAGATATACAAAATAAACAGTAAGGAAGCAATAATCATAGATACAAAAAATTTTTTTAATCATGAGAAAATGATGACTATACTATTATACTTATGCAAACACACTTTAAAACTATAGAATGAACAATTTTATCTATATAATATATATTTTATATATATATACAATTTTTAACAAAATTAACCTTGCAAGAAATAAAAAACATAAAAAATAAACTACTATTGGATTTTAAAAGTAGTCATAAGCTACCTTCTACACAAAGCACAAAGCCCAAAAGTTTTCTAAGGGAATTCTACCAAGCCTATAAAAGACAAATCATGCTAAGACTGCTCTAGGCAATTAAAAAATAAAGCTTTTAGATGTTTCTATAAATAATTACAACACTGAAAGTAGAAATTTTCCTGGAATTCAAGAATGATTCAGTATTTAATATAATCCCCTAATATCAAGAGATACCAACTCAATTTTGCCCCACTGATTTAAAATGTCATCTTAACCATATGTAAATAAAAACTATATCTAAATATTTCTTTTGCATTTATGGCTCAATTCTCATGTCTCCTTCTTTGGTCTGTGTGCCTCTTTATACATTCTACCAAACAATTTCAATTAATGTATATTATAAAGCATTTGATGTGTGGTAGACCTCTGCTGTTCATTCCTCTCCTTTTTCAAAATTACCATGGCTATTCTTACATGCTATTTTTTCATAAAAACTGTGGAATATGTGTGCCCATGTCTCTTAAATATTATTGGTATTTTTATTGTGATCACCCTTCTCTGGGTTAATTTAGAGAGAATTCATCCTATTAAAATACTGAGTCTTCCCACTCAAGAACAGGATACTAAGGGTCCGGAAAGTTATAATGTGTAAAAATAAAGTATCCAGAAATAAAAATCAATAAGATTATTTGAAGAGTTAGTTAAATGATAGAAACAAAATAGTTGTTCGCCTAGAAAATGAATCAATTCTCAAGGTAATGTGTATCTACCAGCATAATGCAAAAATACAAAATTGTAACTGTAACCCAAACCTTCCCTCACCATGGTAGCCTTAATGACTGCTATGAAATAAATTAAGCATTCAGATTACAATTTAAGTTTCAGTAATAGTTGAAATAATCAGAGAGAGACACAAATATACTATCAAATCTGAAAGACAGAAAAACAATATGTGGAATTATACCAAGTTCCTCCATGTTATGTTTTGAAGTGAAGATATAATAATATCTCACAGCTTCATATATGAAACACTGATTGACATTCTGCCATAAAGGATTATTTTTAAATATTTAACGAATATATATGCTCAGTCCTGAAGATCCATGACCTTTCTACTAAAAGCATTTGGGAAACTAGAAACATGGAGATAGCATTCACTTTTTGCTGATATCAGGTAGATCTCTAAGCAATATAATCAATATAATGATAAACAAAATAATACACTTTATTGCTCCTTCTGTCTCCAGTTTTTAAGTAAAATCTGGGGCACCCCTCAAAACTATTTGTTATAGTTTAGTTATTTGCCCCTCCAAACCTCATGTTGAAATTTGATCCCCAGTCTGGGTGCAGTGGCTCAATCCCAGCACTTGGGAGGTCGAGGTAGGTAGATTGCCTGAACTCACAGGTTCTAGACCAGCCTGGGCAAGAGCAAGACCCTGACTCTAAAAAAACAGCTGGGCATTATGGTGAGTGCCTGTAGTCCCAGCTACTTGGAAGGCTAAGGCAAGAGAATCACTTAAGCCCGAGAGTTTGAGGTTGCTATGAGCTGTGATGACACCGCATTCTACTGAGGGCAACAAAGTAAGACACTATCTCAAAAAAAAAAAAGAAAAGAAATTTGATCCCCAATGTTGGAGGTGAGGTCTAATGGGAGATGTTTGGGTCATGGGGCTGAATCCCTCATAAACAGATTAATGCCTTCCCTTGAGGAGGCAGTACTGGCTCTATCAGTTCAGAAAAAAAAAAGCCAGCCACCTCCTACCACTTTTGCTTCCTCTTTTTTGTCAGGTGCTCTCTGCACATGCTGGCTCCCCTTCTCCTTTCACCACAAGTGGAAGCAGCCTGAAGTCCTTCCCAGAAGCAGATACAGGTGTCATGCTTCTTGTACAGCCCACAGAAGCATGAGATAAATAAACTTCCTTTCTTGATAAATTACCTAGCCTCAGGTGTTCCTTTACAGCAAAACTGGATGGACTAAGACACTTTTCCAAAAGAAAAAAAGTCCAGGGACATGCTTGGATTCACAAAAGAAAATGCCGTGTCTTCTTTCTACTTACCATGATATCAACTTTCACATTGTTGTGTTTCATTTCATGCTTTTTTGATTGTCATGGATCAGAAGAACAATTCTACTCTTTGTTGAAAACTAGTCTATGCTTCCAAAAGTGAAGAGCTCATTGAAATAGAAACTACAACAGTTGAGGACAAGGTCACAAAAGTGAATGACACAAAGTGAAAAATGACTCTGAAGCTTAACAAGCCAAGAAATACAAGATGCAAGTGATGTAGAACAGCCAGAGGGATACAGTAAGGATAATAAAACCTTATACTCAAAATGAAGAAAAATCAAACTGAAGAAATTACATTTATTATTATTATACTGTTTTATGGTAAGAAATTACATTTATTTAAAAAATAGTTTTTCTTCATTTAAAAAACAATCAGTGTATGCTTTGTTTGCCAAAAAACAAATTCTTATGAGTCATAATAGCAGATCTAGTAGATCACAATTTGTGGATATCTGCTTGAATTAGCACATTAGAGGTCCCTATCAGACATTCTTTAGCAACTAGATACAAATCTTTTATAATCAGAAAATCAATCTCTATATGGAAACAGATATAAAGCAGGCTTTTTAAGTACTTAAAAATGCTTAAATCAACTAAATATCTCATATTTATTCCCTTTCTAAATTTCTTAGGGAAACAAAGTAGAATGGCTCAATATTAGAAAATCCACCTCTACACTTAAGATAAAAAGCATTCCATAAGTCTTCAAAGAAGACTTAGAAGGAAAATCAATAAATTAGCAGAGATAATTCTTTTACAATATTGTGAATGTGCTCAATTTTAGCTCTTGTATCTACATATAAATTTAAATTTTTATGAGCTATAGGAGTTCCATTTTGAAAATATGCCCTGCATGAAAGAGTAAAGAAACAGAATTTTTTATGGTATTCCCAAAGAAAAAGATTCTATCTCCACTAAATGTCAAATCAAAAACAAAATATCAGCTGGGCCTGGTGGCTCACGCCTAAAGACCTAGCACTATGGGAAGCCAAGGCAGGGGGACTGCCTGAGCTCACAGGTTTGAGACCAGCCTGAGCAAGAGTGAGACCCCACCTCTAAAAAAAGAGTCAGGCATTATGGCAGGTGCCTATAGTCCCAGCTACTGGGGAGGCTGAGGTAAGAGGATCTCTTGGGCCCAGGAGCTTGAGGTTCCTGTGAGCTATGACACCAGGGCACTCTACCCAGGGTGACAAAGACTCTATCTCTCAAAAAAAAAAAAAAAAAAAAAGAATTCTGAGAGAATTATCATTAATATTTTGAGTATAATCTTCCCACATATCTATAAATATATGTGTTATTGTACATATATGTATAAATAATCTTCTATAAATTCCAGCTCTTTACACATTGGTTCTTCCTCAACTTTGGTTCACTACTCAAATACCAATTCCTCAAAAGAGGCCTTCCTGGACCATCCTAAAGTAGCCTATTTCTATCATATCACTCTGTACATTTTTCTTCATTGCACTTATGTCTCTCTAAATTAACTGTTTCTTTGTTTACTCATCTCTATTTTTTCTCTTTCCAACCCCAGTAGAATTGTTTTTATCACTAGGCTCTATCGATACTTAACACATTACAGGTACCCAATAATGAATGAACAGATGATAACTCTAACATTTATAAGCTGCCAAATCCTAAATTTATACACATATTCCCCATTCACATTTCACTCCTGAACTTCAAACCCATACTTAACTCTCTCCTGGCAGCTCTGTCTGGGAAACACACAGGTATTTTAGTCCCAGTGGGTCACCAAACCTGCTCCTCCTCATGTGGCTCACTATTTAGATGAATGACACTATCATCAACTAAATTTTTCAAGCCAAAAACCTGGGTTTATCCTAGATGTGATTCCTCCTCATCACCCCATTTCCAATTAGTCACCAAAAGCCTCTCCATATTATTTCGACTCTACCTCCTATATCTCTTCAATCCATCTCTTTCATTCAGTCCACCTGCTTCTCAACTCCACTACTCCAGGACAAATCACCAGCCATCATTTCCCTCCTAGGCAACTATAATAACCTTCTCAGTTCTTGCTCCAGACCATTTTTTTCATACCTAAAATCAGAATATTTTATTATTCTGTAGTAAAGTGATATATGCTACTTTTTTCTGCAACAAAATAAAGCTTTAGGGAATGCTCTTTTTCTAGCAGATCCATTTTTTATTCTCATATCACTGATACCCCACTGTGTAAGCCCCAGTAGCTACAATGGCTTCCCACTATTCTTAGAATAAAGCCTAAATTTTTTATCATGGACTATAAGGTCTACATGAAATATCCATTGCCAGCTCAGCACCTGTATGTAGCTCAGTGGCTAGGATGCCAGCCACATACACCAGAGCTGGCAGGTTTGAAACCAGCCCGGGCCTGCCAAACAACAATGACAATTGCAATTTAAAAATAGCCAGGTATCGTGGCAGGCGCCTATAGTCCCAGTTACTTGGGAGGCTGAAATAAGAGAATCACTTAAGCTCCCGAGTTGGAGGTTGCTATGAGCTGTGATGCCACAGCACTCTACCAAGGGTAACATAGTGAGACTCTGTCTCAAAAAAAAAGAAGAAAGAAATATCCATTCCCTAACCACCTAACCTTTTCTCTATAATCCAGTCTTTTCCTTCTTTTAATTCTTTAAATCTACCATGCTCTAGCCTACTTCCAGGTCTTGGAGTATGCTGTTCTTCTGCCTAAACACTCTATCCACTACACACAACTCTAGATACACATACTCATCCTTCAGGTCACAAACTCAAACATCATTTCCTCAGGGAGTCTGTAGTAGGCAGAAATCTAAAGAAATCCTTCCCCTTATTCCAAGCTTCCCATCCTGTGCTTATACAATCAAATAGTAAGGTAGATACTGCTATGAAGGGACTATGTAGATTTAATTAAGGTTATTACTTTCTCGATTTTTTAAGATAGGGATATTATCCTGGATTATCTTGGTGGGTCTAATATAATCCCTTAAGCTCTTAAAAGCAGAGCTTTCTCCCAGGGTAGAATAGGAAATCAGAGAGATGCAGCAGAATTCAGCCAATAACCTGATTGATCCTGGATGCAGATTCTCCCCCTAGATACTCCAGATAAGACTTCAAGCCAGCTGATACCGTGATTTAGGCTTGTGAAATGCCACCCAGACAAGCCACCTGAATTTCTGACATACAGAACATTTATATAACAAATGAGTACTGTTTGAAGGTATTAAATTTGTGGCAGCAATGGAAAACGAACACAGAGGCCCTTCCTTGACCCCCATCTGACTAGGTTAGTACCCCTGTTAAAAGTTTCCATAACATTTTGTACTTCTCTTTCATAACATTATTCAAACTTATTAATGTATGCACTCTAAGATCTACATAAATTTTATATTTTTGTATACCGTATATCATAAATGTTTGTTGACTGAGTGAACAAACTTTTAATTCAGCAGTCTCTCAAAATGCTTAATTATGACATATATCCCATATGGTACTACAAATATAAAACATTTCTATAATAAGGGTCAATTGCTTTCTAGGCTAAAATGAGGGTAAGAGAGCTGGGATGAGTGGAATATATTCAGAAGTATTTGAGTAATCATTCTTTTGGTTTTACAGACTCTCCCCCACTTGCCATCACTCCCCACTCCAAGCCCAATGCCCCTAAGGATGCATAGCCATCTATTAGAAAAATCACAAAATATTGCCACATAGAGCCATTACTATTAGGATTACCAGGTGATATTCCTCAGGTATGTTAAACTATAAATAAAAGTTTAAAATAATTGTTCTACTATTTTAAAGAAATTTTATCAAACTGCAAAAATTCTGTTCAATTTATTTAATCTAAGATATTATCATTTAATAATAAAAAGAGCTTGAATATATGATGTAAATTTAAATATATTTTCAAACTATCTTGTCAGAAAAGGGAAAAGTCAACAAAAAGAAGAATTTACTTACATCAGTGGAAAAGCAAAGAATGGGAGTGTCATGGCAAGTCTTGCTGTAAACTCATCAGGAAGATACCACAAGTACACAATTAAACATGTAAACAGATAGAGAACTGAAGAATAGAGAATTAATCTTCCAACCCATAATTTTTGTAATCTCTGATTTTTTTCCCTAAATTCTTCCAATGCTTGAATTTCCTGTTAAGAGAAAATTATTCCATTATTACTAAATCTCGAACTTCATAAAAAACTAAAATATTTAAAAAAATTTAATATGACAGAAAAGTTATATTTAAGACAGAGCCCTTAAAATTCAATAAAATATAATGCCCTGTTTGAAACAAAGCATAATATGAAAAAAAGAAAAAAACTAAAGAACGGAGTTAAAAATTTTTAGTGCCTATTCTCACAAATCACTTTTGACAATGCAAAATTTAATACTGTTTTTAACCTACCAAATTGGCAAAAATTAGAGGAATTAAATTGGCATCAGTAAATAATTATTAAGTCAAACAATTATTAATTTTCCCTACATATAGGCCTAAAAAAAGAAAAATCTAGCAATATAAAACAGAATTAATTAAATTAAAACAGGGACCCACCGTAGATTCTTAAACTCTCTATTTACTACTCTCAGTATTCCCAGGAAATAACCATTTTTGATGATAGAAAATATAAAAAGCTGTGAAAACTATTGCAGACTATCTTATAATCTACTTCATCCTATTGCTTACATTGATTTACACCATGCTGTAGAACTAATTTCATTCTAACAGGCTAACAGGCTCTTGTTATTTGATAACAGACTTCTTAAGTCACTGATAGATGTTTGATTTTTTTGAAATCATGTAACATATCAGATCTGGTCTCCAAAATGATACTTACTAAAGTAATATTTACTAAATACTTAAATTGAAATACCTTATAGAAAGAACGTACCTTATCTATACTTTCTAGAACTTCTACAGTTGAAGGTTTTGTCTGTTATGGAAATAAAAAGACAGAATTAAAACTTATTAGAGCAAACTTAGAAATATTTTGGTTTCTATAATCATAAAAAACCACTTTAATTCAAAATTAATTTTTTTCAAATGTTGTCAAGTAATATGTATTCCTATTTATGTATAACTAAGATTGATTTAAGAATTATAATTAAAAACAGAACCATATAGTGCAGTGCCTGTGGCTCAAAGGAGTAGGGCGCTAGCCCCTTATACTGAAGGTGGTGGGTTCAAACCCAGCCCTGCCCAAAAACTGCAAAAAAAAAAGAACTATATAAGAGTATAAAAGCATTTTCCTACTTATTTTTAATCCTAGGATCCTAGGACTTGCAATTTTTAGCTCAACTTTTACCATTCTTAACCTCAATTGAACATACCTTCATAAAGAGAAACAAATTTTCCTCCAAGAAAAATTTTCTTAGATTATTTAAAAGAATTCACAAACTAAAGATGGTCTGATATGCTATTACTAAAAGTTCACTTAGGACTCTGGAGGTCAAAATCAACAAGCCACCTTCATTGTGAATTCCTAAAGTACTTTTTGAAGATCAGATTTTAAAAGGGCATCTAGAATATCTCATTACAACAAAGCTTATTTGTCAAAGTTATTTTTTATACACCCAGAATAAAAGCCAGCCAAAATGGGTCATATAACACTTTAGAAAATATTTACCAATTACATATTCAGCAGTCCAAGAGGGTAATAAATACAAATTCATTGTAGTTCCCATAAGAGTTGTTAACACTGGGCTAAACCGCATGAAATTGCCAATATTCAACTACTTTGACTTATAAAAATAGCAATTTCATATAGTTCAACCTAATAAGACAAAAGGAGAAGAGAAAAATATGATCCTGAGGCAGACTATCATAAGCTCATAAGGAGGGAGTGATTTCAACACCAATCCAAAGCAAGGCTGTTCTAACAAGAATACAAACACTACACTGTGTACCAAATATAGTTAGACTTCATTACTATGGTAATTAGGAGTCAAAAAATAAACAGTTTGTCCCAGACTACTTTATCTCTCTACCTGCCCAAGTAAACCTAAACCACCCAAGAAGAATGGAGTGTATGTCCCTCCTAGGAAGTGGTGGACGGACCAATCCTGACCTAACCCTTTAAATCCCCGTCTGCCATAGCCCATGTGTGGATTTGTCCCCAGTCTAGAATCTCACCCCACCTATACCCCAGGTAGAATAAAAGCCACTATTAAATTTGTAATACTCAAGTTACATTTGACTTCTACAATTACATAGGGTGTTCAACATGAACTGTATTTATCTTTTGTTATCAGTATTTATAGAGTATTACAAATTTAATACAGTTTTTTTTCTTTTCTTAAGATGTGTATATATTTTTTGGCAACCTTTGTAGAATTAAGGATATTATCAAACAACTATTCAATTCTATACCGCAAAAGAGTCTTTCACAAATATCTTTATATGACATTTTTATGTTAGATTTTAGAACTAGAAAGAAAAGTAACTTACCCTCCATCGAGAAAATAATCCACCCATCTTTTATTTGAAGAATGTGGGTACAATAATAAATATCAATTGTCCAAAGGTATTCACAACTAGAAATAAAGCATGAATTTTTACATTTTAGGTTAAACACACAGCACACCCACTATAAAAATGTTGCAATACTACCTAAAAATACTATAAAATGTTCATTTCTTTGGACTCTACTTATGTGAAATGCATATTCAGGCCATCATTTAGGAGGAGTCCACCAGAACATATTTGAAAGTGAAATAAAGCTGGAAAGACTTCTAAATAACAAAGCATTTTAGAGGTGTATATTCATACTACTTTGTGATTTTCTGTTCTTGAAAGCAGGTTCTTAGGTTGTTCTTGCAACAAAAGTTTCGCTACTTTGATTACTTTCATTCTACATTCTCAAATATAACTGTATCATTCTCTCCCAACTAAACTAGTTGTTTGGAATTAGGAATGTTTTGCAGTGTTTACAATAACATCACCTTACAAGTAGCAAAAGATAGCCAACTGAGTTTTGAATAAGAAAATAAGGATTATTAGGCTACCTGTGACCTTGAGAAAATTAATGAGCCTTAATTATCTTTTCTGTACATTAGAGTTAATAGTGCCACCAGTTTCTCAAAGAACAGTCTTTATTATTGCTATTTTATAGATAAGAAAACCAAAGGAAAAGAGGGTTTAGTGACTCCCAATCACTTGGAAGAAACATGGCCTAAAGCCCCTTTATGTTCTAGGACTTCTGGTTTCTATTAGTAAACACTACTGTTCAACACCCAAACAATTCTTTCTGAAATTTTGTCTGAGTCCCTCAGGATAGTTGGCCTTCATTTCAGCTAGCTGTATAGCCCCTTCTTTTAGTTGTGTCTCTGTGACTCCCAAGTGTTTTACAATAGACTCAGCAATATATTCTAAATCAATTTATCAGTAAATAATTACATAAATTTTTATTTTTTAAGTTGAAATAGCAAAAGTATACTTTCATACTGACTTTTTCACCAGATTACAGTTAGATACTTGCCAATGTGTGAAACTATTTCATTTCCACACACACACAAAAAGTTATCATTCTAGGCTATACTCCTCACATTTTTTTAATCATCAATGTAATCACAAAATAATACCAGTATCAAGCAAGAACACATCCACTCTGTAACACCATTTATATATTGGAATTAGCATGAGGCGCACCTATCTTGAAGTTACTCAGAAAAGTAACAAAGAACCTAACTATAAAATACTTTCACTTAGAGCAGTGGTTCTCAACCTTCCTTATGCCTCGATGTATTTTCATTGTTACAAAGGGGTCGCGACCCACAGGTTGAGAATCGCTGACTTAGAAAGTGATTTTTCAGTACAGAAAACCTATAATCTGTCCTGAAAATTTCTGAAGTTTATAAACAGAATGAATATTACAAAGTCACATTGAAGTTGCAATCTAAATATTTTTTTTTTTGAGACGGAGCCTCAAGCTGTCCCCCTGGGTAGAGTGCTGTGGCATCACAGCTCACAACAACCTCCAACTTCTGGGCTCAGTGAGTCTCCTGCCTCCACCTCCCAAGTAGCTGGGACCACACGCGCCCGCCACAACGCCCAGCCATTGGTTGCAGCCATCATTGTTGTTTGGTGGGCCCGGGCTGGGGATTCGAACCCACCACCTTAGGTGTATGTGGCTGGTGCCTTAGCCGATTGAGCCACAGGCGCCAAGCAAATCTAAATATTATTAATCATTTAGTATTTGCTCAGTATTCAAATTTCTAAAATGTGGGTTATTGGAAATCCAGTCATTTTCATAAATAAAAGTTTAAATTTTTATCTGAGTCAGGATATTAAATAAATCTAAAGCCTTCTTGAGATGGTAAAAATAATCATCAAGAAAGGTGGAGGGGCAGATTCATAGGAACCACTTTTTATTCTCAAAGTATACATCATTCCACTATTTTAGAATTAGTTTATGGTGTAGCACAATGTTTTGTTTACATCTGACCTACACATGTTGTTATTGTTAGAATTATATCCCTCCAGGTCAAAGTGAAGTTTGTAGCCATCACACACTGAAACTGTGATCATAATTTTTAATATCTGAAATTAGTGGAAACAACAACAGTTAAATGCTTAATAAGTATTTCATTTCTAGCAGGCCCTAAAACAAATGCTTTACATGAATTTTATCATTTAGATCAGTGATTCTGGCTGGGGGTCACCACAACATGAGGAACTGTATTAAAGGGTTGCAGCATTAGGAAGGTTGAGAACTACTGATTTAGATACTACTATCCCTCCATTTTACAAATGAGAAATCTAAGGCTGGAGAAGTAAAAAGATTTGGTAAATAAAGTCCCAAAGACATTAAGCAGCAGAGTCAGACATAACATTTTGGTTTTTATTTTTTTTAAACACCCAGTTATCCCCCAATAAAATAAAACCAGAAATAAAGTCTGCTTTATATAGATTAGGCTGAAATATTTATTTGTAAAATAAATGAAAGCGCCTCTAACATTCTCAAATAGTTGGTAAACAGAACTACTGAAATAGTAACAAACACAAGAGACAGTGTTAGTACAGTGTATCAAGTAGCCCAATTCCTTTGATTAAATTTGAATGCTTGATTCTGCATTACAAAGAAGTTAAATAATTTGCTCAAATCATGTAGCTCCAGCTAGGGACAGAACTGGAAGTCTGTAAGCACAGCCTTTGTTTACTGCCTATCACTTTAAAATAAGTATATGTTGTAATGTGAAATATATGCATAGTATCACAATTATAACTTTGACCCTAACTATTTGCCCGGAGAATTGTTTTGGTATTAATGAAACAATCTATTGCTTAGCCTCTAAAATCTCTTAAGCAATGAGTTGTGCTTTTAAATCTGGTCTCTAAAACATCAGAGTGACAGTCATTAAATGCCATATCCATGCTTTTGAGTTTATAATTAAACATTGTCCCAGCATTTTTTCCATCAAATCCTGATAATAAAGAAATTGATTTACCATAAAGCATGTGCAATGGGTGGTACTCTCCAACAGACGTGAAAAAACATAACAAAATTAAATAATTAAACCAAATATTTCTCTGTAACTTTAATTTCTGTTTTAAGATCAGATTGATATAAATATAACTTTAATTTCATACTTCTATACTCAACCACTGGCTTTCTGCTTTACATCTCAACATCAATTCCTGTGGCCATGACTTACTATGAAATCTTAGACAAATATGTTACTGTTTCAGTTACATATTTGTTACTCAATTTCCTCATCCTCAAAAGACAAATTGTTAAGGAGCCTCTTAAATGTTGAAAGGCTTAAATGGCATAATGGATTCTAAACTATACAACAATACCTGACACATAATTAATTGCTCTACACAAATTAACTTGTTACTTCTGTGGTCCTTACTATTTTCTAATCCATCTCCAGTTCCTTTCAAACATATAGAAAATACATGGGAACCAAATAACCCTAGCTTTCCTTCTGAAGCATAAATCAATTTGCTTGCCCTTGATGGGATAGATAGTTCAACATCAAGTGGCTTGTCTCTAAGAACTCTTCCACTAACATATACAGAGTGTCTTTTTCCACTCTGATATCACAATGGTACTTGTCATGACCTTAAGAGCTGTGTGCTGCTGGCCAGGCACGGTGGCTCATGCCTGTAATCCTAGCACTCTGGGAGGCTGGTGGATTGCTTGAATTCACAAGTTCAAGAAAAGCCTGAGCAAAAGCAAGACCCTGTCTCTACTAAAAATAGAAAAACTGAGGCAAGAGGATTGCTTGTGCCCCAGTTGGAGGTTGCTATGAGCTATGACGCCACAGCACTCTACCCAGGGTAACAGCTTGAAATTGTGTCTCAAAAAAAAAAAAAAAGAACGGGGTGCATTTAAATATGTTTTTCTATGAACAATAATGCCTACCATATTATTTGAATGTTTTCTACTAATTAACACTCAGGTTTGGGTGTCAGAATTTAAAACCTTATAAAACATGTTTTCATAAATTTTCAGCTTGCTCCAAGTCACATTAAAATAATGGAGTAAAATAGACCTGGATTCAAAATATGATTCAGCCACACACACTCCCTATGTGATCTTGGGCAAATTTCTTAAACTCTCTAAATCTCAGTCATTGCATTTGTGAAACAGTAAAAATATTTACACTTCATAGAATTGTGTGAATTAAATGAAATCATGTATTGCTTGGCACAGTGTCCAACACACAGTAAGTGCTTAATAAGTTGCAGCCTTTCCTTTACCAGAAAACTCATGTAGTACTTATATGGAACATACCCCTTTCTAACTTCTTACAAAGCACCTGTTTTATAATTTTAAAATTGAAAAACAAAATTGCAGTTTATATTTTTACTGAAATCACATTGCTCTCATTTATCTAGTATTAAAAAATAAAGCAAATTATTCTGAGCTCCTCCATTAAGATATCTTGTAGGTCTTTAGAGAAAAAACAAAGGAAGTTAAGTTTTACTTTATCAAGTTCCAAACTTAAGTATAAACTATTTAATCACCATCAACAATAACTCCATTAACATATTATACTATACAACTTAAGGTTAAACGTCATTTGTTCTAAACTTTTAAATGAAAGGCAATTCTGAAATATCCCAAACCACCTTTATTGCCCTCCCCAAAAAAAATTAGTAAAAAGAAGAACACTTCTAAAAGCACTTTTATTAGGTAGTATTGTTTCCCTTCATGGCAAGTCAATTGTCATTCTCAACTATCGAAAACGTGACTATTTGATTAGTAAAATTTCTATATGAAATCATACCTTTTAGATATCCATATAACTTCTCCCTTTTTAATATTCTTTTTAGTTAATAATATGTAAACACTATATAAAGTTACCACAGCATTACAGCATTACTGAGCTCATCTCCAGAGTTGACAAAGAATGTTAAAATTCTAATTTTAAATGCACCACTCTTGTTTTAAAAAAATGTGCTCAAAACCAACTTGGTCTTCCTAATAAAGAAATATGTGGGCTGAGGACAAGAGATTAGCATTCCTTGCCAGTTTGAACATATTCCTGAAACAGTTTACTCACACCCACCAAACCGCTGTTGAACTGGGCCAATTTTGTCAATGGTGACACCCAGGCCACAGAGAAAGGAGAAAATAGTAGATACTAAGCACCTCAAACCAGAGGCCAAGTGGGAAAAGCAGAACAGGGAAAACGGAGTGCCTCACACGTCTTGCTTGGTACTCTGACAGCAACATCAGCAAAACTGAGTTCACTAATCCTAACTCTCTCTAGTCGCAATTACAACATAAAAGACAAAACTAGGTATTGATACAGCTCAGATTGCTTTTCTTCATCTGCCACGCCCACGACACTGGGCATCTTCGCCCTTCCCCTCCGCCCTTCACACCGCCCACCATTCCTCAAATAAGGACAATGGTTGTAGAGCTGCGTCTCTAAGTAGCACAATCCACGCCCACACGCCAGAGCCCAGCAGCATGACACTGACAGTTTTCAACCCTTCCGATCTTCCCAATTCTTGGAGCCTCCACATAACTGAGAAAACGAAGAGATGTACAGAACACTCAAAGCGGATAGTTTAGCGTGTAGGATCTGCTAGTTTGGGACCTCTGGACCATTTGCCTCCGCACAGGTGGGCCAGAGAGCTGGGGCTCAAGTCAGTCACTACCCAGAATCTCCAAGAACAGAACTAAGGAAACTACCAGGCTTTGCGGGGGGGCAGAATGGAATCTCCAGAGCTCCAGAACCACCTCTAACGCTGTGCTGGGAAATCGAGGGGACTAGGCGGCGAGCCTGGATCAGCGCGCTCCATAACCGGAGTCTGACCGGCCGCCGCCGCAGAGCTCTTAGGCCACTTGGCATAGGGCGAGGGCACCTGAGAGAGGCAAGCGGGGGAACCCAGAGCTAATTTCCCCAGGGGGAAGCTCAGCGCGCCTCCCCATACAAGCCCTCCCCGCCCCCCCCAAAAAATACTGCTCTCATCTTGAGCGTTCTACCTGCGAGAAGCCGGCAAAGCCCGGCCCTGGCGTCCGTCCCTGCCAGCCTCGGCGGCCGGGGCGCAGCCTGCCTCTGGAGCGGGCAGCAGCCGCCACTGACAGAGCCTAGGGCCCGGCCAGCGCCTTCCCGACAAACCCCGCGCTCCCGCCGCCCGCCTATTGGCGCAGTCGCCGGCGCGCGCCGCTCCCCCGTCACGTGACTGCGAACGGGGTGGGCAGTTAGGGCGAACAGGCCCGGCGGTTGGGCGGAGGATGTCTGTCACAGTGGACTGGGCTGGTCGTGTTGCGTCGCCGGGGGGTACTGCCATTTAGCACGACCCTTACAGTTATTTCTTACTCTTTTTCTTTTAATGCCTGTTCTGGCAAGTCTCGCTGGAGGAAGAAAACCCCGAAACTGTACCTGGTGGTCCCAGACTGCGGAGAGAAAAGAGAGGGGAGGACAAAGGTTGAGGAGGTGAAGAGGGTAGAGATGGGTGCGTCTGGAGAAGGGAGTGCGTCCCGAAGAGTCCTGGATCAGCTGCCATCCAGCGGGCAGCAGAGCTAGTTAAGACTAAACAGCGTGGAAGAGGCCAGGTCCCAAACAAGCCAGTGGAGAAAATTCAGCCTGGATCTCAGGCATGCTGGAGATTTTTGTCACTCAAGGACGTCAAAAAGGGTCATTTGGTGACCGCACGCTTACCTCACAAGCTTCAAACGCCAAATGATGTTGGTTTCAAACCTGCGCCTAACTACGTAAGCTGACTTTTCAGTCTTAAAACTCTTAACCTCAAGAACACTTTCCAGAAGTCCTGATACGTGGGCCCATGAAAAACCACCCAGGGTATATTTGAGATTTAAAATATTGCCAAAACGATGTTACGTTGCCTAGTGAACTGAAAAAGACAAATACTAAATAACAAACGATATTTGAACTTTAAAAAAATGCTAGAGATGTATACATGGTAGTGTGGATAAGGTAGGGAAACTTCAACGAAAGTTTTATCAAACTTTCAAACCCCTTGACATATTTTATCCCATGTGTCAACATTTTTCATGAGTTTGTTTCTATTAATACTTTAGCTGCATACATACATTATAAAGTAAAAGGTTCCTGTTAGTTTTAAAGAGTATAATAGTTTTTAAATGCGGTGTTTAAACTTTGACAACACAAACCGGTAAAGTAAGAAAAACTGAGCATAGTATCTTGTTGGCCAGAATAATTTTTTATACTAGAAGCTACCAGATAACTCACTGTTGGGGTTCCTTGCCTTAAATGCTAAACTCTTTTAAATATAGCTCTGTAAAGTTGACAGGATGAAGGGAAGGGAACTGAAGTTTAGTGTGTCACTGTGGATCATGAACTTCACGAATGTGGAAGAAAATGTACAGAAACATTTCTCCTGTTTTGATATGGAAATTTAACCATTTTGTTTTTCAACTCTTGTTTCAAAGTATTAAAGTCCTGTGCAACTGTGTAAGCATTTTACCCCAGGAAGATATCGCTTTCCTAGGAGATCCAGAAAGAATGATTGTCCACTTGCTAATGATTTGTCCTCTAGTTTTAATTGAGCCATCAATGTCTATGGTAAAGAAAGGGAAAAACAAGAGTCAGGGAGACAGAACTAGCTAGATGCAAGAGATTCCAGAAACCTAATTTTGAGTTAAAATTCCCTAGGGAATTGTTCTAGGAAAACAAGAGATTGGACCTAGTGAAGAGAGGGAGAGGAACATTTAATCAATAATATTTTAATCCTTCCAACAACCTTGTAAGAGTAGTGTCATTTTTTCAAATGAGAAAAGTGGAGAGATTATATATGTTGTTGAAGTTAACACTAAACCACTGCTTCCTTTATACCACGTATGAAGAAGAGTTTATCAAGCAAGTAAAGTTAGGGAACTATATTACAAGCAGAGAAATCAACTTACGCACTGTGTGGCTGGACTACAGGCTACCGGGTGATTCCAAGTATTTATTGACAAGGCCCTGTTTCAGTGCCGAGGATACAGAGATAAATAAAAATAACTCTCCCAGAGCTGCTGAAATTAGTGGAAGAACCTTTAAAAAAAAAAAAAAGAAAGAAAGAAAGAAAAACACAACACAGAGTAAATAGTTCTGTGATAGAAGCTAATATTTAAGGTATTAGAAAATGATAAGGCATGGCTCGGCGCCTGTGGCTCAATTGGCTAAGGCGCCAGCCACGTACACCTAAGGTGGCGGGTTCGAATCCCCAGCCCGGGCCCGCCAAACAACAATGATGGCTACAACCAAAAAATGGCTGGGCGCTGTGGCGGGCGCCTGTGGTCCCAGGTACTTGGGAGGCGGAGGTAGGAGACTCGCTTGAGCCCAGGAGTTGGAGGTTCCTATGAGCTGTGATGCCATGGCACTCTACCCAGGGGGATAGCTTGAGGCTCCGTCTCAAAAAGAAAATGATAAGGCAGAAGATGTGGGGAAGCCAATGACGGTGCTGCTCAAGCAGAGTCTTAAGTATCAAGAGTTATCCCCTACTAATCCTAAAATTGTTCTAAGATAGAATCTAAGAAAGTGAAATCAGAAGAACACCAGAAAATACTTTGAGAAAGGAAAGAAACTACTGTAGTCAATGGAATTCTAAGTGCTCTAAATAACTTGAACTTACCTAGGTGCTATAAGAACTTAATAGTAGAGGCATTCAGTGACCTGATAGGTTAGGGAAAGCATTCTTGAGGAAGTTGCACTGAAATGGAGATCTGAAGGATGGGAAACTGAAGAAGGGAGAAAGGGAAACAGGGAATATCTTGTGTAAAGGGCTTTTGCCAGTGGGGGGAACATTGCAAGCCTGAGGGGCTGAAAGGAGGCTATGATGGCTGGAGCACAGGTTGCAAGGGGGGAAAAATGCTGCATTATGAATCTAGAGACCACACTAAGCAGGGTATTAATGGCCATATTAACAACTCTTAATATTTTTCTTAAAAGCAAAAAGAGAGAAGAGAATATTTGACATGATCAGATCTGTGTTTTGAAAAGATCATTTCAAGTGTAGGGTGAGGATGCAAGCAGAGCCAGCATTAGACCAATTAGACCTATGAGGAGTGGTTAGTGTTAGTAGGAGTTCAAGTGGATTAAGGTAGGGATAAGGTGATGGAGACAAGTAGGGGAACTGGAACAAAGTAGGAAGTAAGAGGGGAGGTCATGGTGATGGATTCAAATATAGTAGGGTGGGATGGGGACTGAAGAAGAGAAGAAGTCCAGTGACTTAGGGTTTCTGGCAGGCCTAGTGGGTGGCTAGTAATGCTAGCACTAAGATATGGGGGATGCTGAAAGAGAGGCAGGCTTGGCAGAAAAGGGTGACTTTAATTTGAACAGGTTGAATTTAAGTGTTTGAGGGACTTCAAGGGCAGGTGGAAAGAGTTGAACCTATGAGTTTGCAGCACTGAGAAGTCTAAGGTGAAGAAAAAAATAGAGTTTATATACTGCTCTTTTCTGCAAGATACTTATTTTTTCAAAATGTAAATATCTTTGCTTATTATAAGACATTTTATTTTTAAATATATTGAGAAGAGTAATAAAAACTGGAAGTCTCCAGATCAGTTTCCCAGAAACTCTAGTACTACAAATGCCAGAAGCTATCTATGTGTGAGTCACTAAGGTCCTTATTAAAATGTAAACTCATGGGCCCTGCAGACAAAATCTCTAGGGATAGAAAGGTTGTGAGGAATGAAAAAAAGGAAAATGGTACCATACTAGGTAGTCCAAGACTTCACCCTTCATCTTTGACATAGGTGTCTTGAGGCTCTCCACTGGGCAGCTCAGAGAAAAGTAGGCATCTTTCTGTGGTACATTTAAATTACATTGATCAAAAAAAAAGTTATATATATATATATATATATACTTACTGTGCTTTGAACTTCTTTTGAAAATAATTTCATTAATAATCTTTAAACATTTCCATGGCACACCACTGTTACAGCACACTGGTTGAAAGTCACTGGTCTAGAGTATTTAAATTGGATAATGAGCACAAATGAAAAGTAGCCAGGAACTAAAGCCTTAGATGGATCTACCAATGGGAATTTTGAGCTTGCCATAATGTCATGTTTTTCTTTAGTAAGAATTGTATAAGCCAATTAATAGGTGAGAAATGAGGCCTATTTTGATAAACATATATACCTTTCCAGTGATCATGAGCAGTGATTGTAACTATACAAATAACTCCCCCAATGTGTGAAAGATGTAGATACATGTCTTTAATAATATTCAAGGGAGACAAAGGGGAAAGGAACCCAGCTCCCATGGCCTGAGAAAATGAGATTGCCTTAGCATGAGTATTTCATGCTTGTTGGCTTCTACATCAATGGTAGCTCCAATGGCAAGTGAAGGGAATCTGACATGTATGTGAGTTCAACCATCATTCAGAACATCAAATAAGTGAAAATATGTTTTAATCTTCTTGATGATTCTTAGTCTTTCTATCTTTCTAGGCTTTGTGGTTGAGAAAGTACAACCTAATAAACTTCTAAAACTATGTCAATTATAATCTGCATGCTGGGGCCAGGCAGAGTGGCTCATGCCTATAATCCCAGCACTCTGGGAGGCCTAGGTGGGTGGATTGCCTGAGCTCACAGGTTCAAGACCAGGTAACCTTGTAATCTGTGAATGCTTCCTGGTTGACAGCTAGCAAGCAAATTGAGAACTCAGTCCTACAAGCTCTTAGAACTAAATTCTGTCAACAAACTGAATGAGACTAGAAACATATTTTCCCTTAGAGCCTCCAGGAAGGAACACATCCTGCTGATACTATTGCAGTCTAATAAAACCTAAAGCAGAGAACTAGCTGAGCCATTCTGTCCCTGGGTTTCTGACCTATATAACTGTAAAATAAATGGGTATCATTTTAAGGTGCAAAATTTATGGTGATATGTTATGGCAGGAAAAGAAAACTAACACCTACCTTATTAAGCCAAAATACTTTGGGTAGCTCATCAGGTAGGCTTTTACTCTAAACAGACTGATTTCAAGGTCACACTGCTCAAATCCTGTGGCTGAGATTTTCACCTTTTAGAGTCTGGACTAAAATGCATATGTTATATATCTAAGGAGGTGGCACTTGGAGGTGCGGTTGGCTACCTTCTGAAGGTGGGCTTGGTAGACAAGATAGATACTGCTTGGAAGAGAGGGACAACAAACAGAGGAAAGGCACGGCACCAAAAGCCAATAGCATAGGGTGCCACAGAATGGGTCGTGTGGGTCTTTAGCCTCTGTTTGCTCACTTCAGATTTGGACTCATCTGTCACACTCTCCTGAAGCAAATGTGTGCTGAACGTGGTTCAGCCATGATCTGATAAAAACAGGAAAATCAAGTCTATACTTCTATAAAATAACTCAGAACATATCCAGTGTATCTTGATATTGACATATCTCAAGGCTAACATTAAAGATTTCTGTTGTCGTAAGTAGTGTATAATTCCAAAGACCATTTATGTCTGAAAGGCATGATGTAAAAAAAAAATTAGAACCCCAGGTATCCTGGCATGTAGACCTGTTTCAAAAGTCTATGTAAGCTCTATCTGGTTATCAAAAGAGAGTAATATTTCCTTCTTATAATTAAAAATAAAAAAGAAGCTTCCTCATTCTGAAAAAAATGCATTTAGGCTAAACAGATTAAGAAAATATATTCTTGACTCGGTGCCAAATAACTTCAAAAAGTGGCATTCTAATGTTTCCTAAGAAATAAGCGATACACATGACAAATTAGGTAGCTGGTAAAACCTGAGTCTTCTCTAGTATGCAGGTAAAGCTTACACATAAAACAAGGAGGATGTAGCTTTAGCTAATTCATACTAAGATTTATTGTTAATAGGAGTCATAAGAGTGCACAGTGTTTCACAAAGCATAAAATATGGAAGACAGGTTCCCTGCCCTGAGGAGCTTAATAAAACATGTCCAGGAAGTAGCTAACAGGAAAAATATTAAGTCACCATGATTTACAAAGTGGTCACCAGTGGAAGACTGGGTGCATGAAAGATGCCTTATAAGGAAAGGATAGGAAAATGTCTAGGATTTGGAAAAATATCTTATTGCAAAAGCTTGAGGGAAGAATGAAAAAGGTGACTGAACAAGAAATGATGAAAGAGGAAAAACTGAAGGGAGAGTTAAAAAAAATACTCAAGCTCTTTTGGGACATAAACCAATATATGAATTATAGAATGTTAGATTGATTTGTTTAATAAACTTCTGAAATTAGACAACTGGAAATTATTATGGCTATATAGCTCATTTCTTATAAAACTTAAGAGGTAGTTTTCCCAAGTTAATAAACACTATACTAAATTTCTTGCTCAAGACATATATTCCATCTATAACATATGTACATATAAATGAAATTTCATACAGATTTGTATACAGCTGAATTGTAAGTAACTATAAAAATTTAAGAATTTTTTAAACTATAAAAGGAACTTCACTTTGGATGATATGTTCAAAAGCAGTAGATAGATACACATGTTATAGAAAAATCCCAATGCTGTAGCAATGCAAAATCAGACCCAGTATTTCCTTACAAGATGAAGATCAGCTTTTTGGACACTATATTCATGTCTGTATCATCTCCAGGCTCTACCTCTTGGACACAGAGGTGCTTCTTTAGTCCTGAAATTGATCTCACTTGGAAAGTAGGCTATTCAAATAATTTGCCTATTTTAATAGTATTATATTATGTATTAATTAATGAGTTTTGAATGTTCTTTATATATTCTGAATACTAGATCTTTTTAAGATGTGATTTTCAAATATTTTTCTTAGTCTGTGGCTTATCTATAATAAATTCATTTAAACATTGTCTTTCAAATAGCAAAAGTTCTTACCTCTAATGAAGGGGATTTATCCTTTTTTTTTCTTTTATGGGTTGTGTCTTTGGTGTCATATCTAAGACGTATCTACCTAACACAAAATCAAACATTTCCTCCTATGTTTTCATATACAAATTTGGACTTTAAGATATTGCTTTTAGGTCTTATGGCTCATTTAGAGTTAGTGTTATATAAGGTGTGAGGTTTGCATTGAGGTTCTTTTCTTTTTGCATATTGATGTCAAACTGTTTCAGCACCACCTTTTGAAAAGATTGTCCTTTTTCTATTAATGCATTTATATCTTTAACAAAAATCAATTGGCTGTATATTTGAGAGTCTATTTCTGGGCTTACTATTTTTTCTGTTGAGTATACAGTGTGTCCCAAAAGTTACCATACATAGGGGGGAAATGGGAAAATTTAGCTAATAGGCCTTCATTTACAAATATTCATTGCAATGTTTTACAACTATTCTCTATGTGTTGGCCCTCTCTTTTTAAGATTAAGATTTTGTAATGAATATGTTGTATTCTTTTATATCTAATAAACAAATCTGTAATCCAAAACCTACTCTCACAGCAAACTGAGACCAACTTAGCCTAATCAGGGAATTCTTTCAAATACTTAAGGAACAAATGAAATGACACCAGTATTATGTAAACTATTCCAGAGTGTAATGAATATTTTGTAAATAAAGGTACATTTAGCAACAATTTCCCGTTTTCCCCTGTGTATAGCAACTTTTGGGACACCCTGTATTTTTTGTCATTTGCCACACCACCTAGACTATTAGCCATCATGGTAACGCTTGAAATAAGGTGGTCTGAGTCTTCCAACTTTGTTCCTTTTAAAAATTGTTCTGTTTTGCTACAGCTGTGCTTGTTTTGTTTAAAGCTTATATATTTATGATGCAGTTTATGGCTTACCTTCCGTTTTATACCTGATGAACATATTTGAGCAGGTTAATAAGATGCCCTGCTTTCATTTTCAATGTTTAACAAGCGTGAGAGCTACTGCAGGTGTTATCTCTGCTCATGCTATTTACTATCTTATTTCTTAATACAAATTTTAGGAATGTAAGATTGAATTTATACTTTTCTGTGATAATCTATTATTGTCTATAAATCTTATTTTGCCTACAAAAATAAACAAAATTTCTTTGTGTTGGTTTTTAAAAAAAATATTTTGGCTATTCTAGTTCTCTGTAAACTTAAAAAAAAAAATCAATTTCTAGAAAAAAATACCTTACTGGAACTTTTATTAGTTTGCATCAATCCATAGATTACTCTGAGGAAAATTGGTATATTAGCAATATTGAGTTGTCCAATCCATGAGTATATTTCTGTCCATTTATTTAGATATTTGATTTTTTCCATCATCATTTTATAGTTTTCAATATACATATCCTGAATATTTTTGTTACATTTAAATCTAATTATTTTATATTTTGGTACTATTATAAATTATACTGTGTTTTTAAATTTGATTTCCAAATGTTTGTTGATAACATGTAGAAATAAAACTTACATTTGACCTTTTATCCTGCAATTTTTCTAAAATTATTTATTAGTTATAGAAGGGTTTTTGTACATTCCTCAGGGGTTTCTATGTAGAAAATCACCTAGTCTGAACAGTTTCGTTTCCTCCTTTCTGAGCTGTATTTTTTTAAATTTGTTTTTCTTGCCTTGTTGCATTCACTATCTGGTACCCCAAGTACAATGTTGAGTAGGGGTGGTAAAAGCAAACACCTTTGTCTTACACTCAGTCTTAGAGGAAAACATTGAGGAAACATTGTAATTTATTTAGTGTAGTCCCTTCTTATTCTGTCATGAATGGCCTTTGAATGTTGTCAAATGCTTTCTCTGTAACTATTGAGATGATCATGTAGTTTTTATTTTTTGTTTAGTTGCTATGATTAATACAAATCTTGAACCAGACTTGTATTCCTGAAATAAGCCCTATGTGGTTATGACATGTTATCCCTTTTATGTATTATTTTATATATTGGTGGATTCAATTTGCAAGTATTTTTCCTCCCCTTTCATAGTGGCCATGTTGACAGACACCTCTACATGAATGTTCTCAACTACAGATTACTAGGTCCAAAACATTTTACATTGTTGAAAAGTTAGAAACTACCCATAGGGTTTGCAATCATGGCAGTAGAGCATGTTGGGCACATCTGGCATAGAAACTAAACTACAGGCTCAGCGCCTGTGGCTCAATTGGCTAAGGCGCCAGACACGTACACCTAAGGTAGCGGGTTCGAATACCCAGCCTGGGCCCACCAAACAACAATGATGGCTACAACCAAAAAATGGCCAGGCGTTGTGGCAGGTACCTGTGGTCCCAGCTACTTGGGAGGCTGAGGCAGGAGACTTGCTTGAGCCCAGGAGTTGGAGGTTGCTGTGAACTGTGATGCCATGGCACTCTACCCAGGGAGATAGCTTGAAGCTCCGTCTTAAAAAAAAAAAAAGAAACTAAACTACAATGATGAAGCAGTATTTGGTGTCTGGTTTCTTTGTGAAGTCTTTCTTTATGTGTACATTTTCCATTATTTCAATTCATCCTTCATAAACTATTACTTTTGGGGGACATGTTTCCAAGCTCTCATGCCAAAATGAGTTAAATTCAACAATTATTTCTGACATTCCCATTTAATTTCTATTATTTGAATCATGATCATTATTTTCATCATTATCTCTGTCTTATTCCACACTTTCCTGCACTGGGTAATTTATAAGAAAAAACTGAAATTTATTTCCTCATAGTGCGGAGGCTGAGAAGTCCAAGATCAAGCGTCTGGCATCATCTGGTAAGGTCCTTCTTACTGTGTCGTAATATGGTGGAAGTCATCACATGGGCAAGAGAAAGAGAGCAAGAGGCAGCTGAAGTCATCCTTTTATAAGGAAACCACTCCTACAGTAACGAACCTATTCCCATGATAACTGCATTAATATGTTCATGATATTAGTGCCCCCATGACCCAATCACTCCCATTAAGCTCCACTTCGTAGTACCTCTTCATTGGAGATCAAGTTTTCAACATATGAACTTCAGGGGACATATTCAACCACAGCAGTTCCCTTTAAAATGTAACATCAATTACTTTTTGTAACACCTCAAAATAATATTGAATGTTCTTACCTGTTTTCTGATTTATATGGAATCTACACAAATCTTTTTGTGTTCTATGCAACAATCACAGTTTTCAAGGGCTTAAATATAATTTAAGTCAGAAAGTACAATGTAACTAATGGCTACCTTGTTAAAAACAATTTACAAACAAAACAATGTTTGTGAACTGTTTTGCCTTGGAATAAACTACCTAGAATGTCCATTTCCATTTGAATAAACTACCTAGGGTGACCATTTAAAAAAATTATTTTGCATTTCATTTGGAAAATCATCTCTTTGCCCATTGTTATGGACTGAATTATATTCCCTACCCCAAAATTCAGAGGTTGAAACCTTAATTCCCGATGTGACTGTATTTGAAGATAGGGTCCCTTAAAGAGGTAAATGAGGTCATCAGGATGGGATCCTACTCCAACTGGACTATATCCTTAGAAGACACCAGAACCACATGCATACAGAAAAAAACCCACATGAGGCACAGCAAGAAGGCAACCATCCATCTACAAGGCAAGGAAAGGGGTCTCAGGAGAAACAAACCCTGCCAGCTCCTTGATCTTGGGCTTCCAACTTCCAGAATTGTGAGAAGATACATTTCTGTTGGTTAAGTCATCCAGTGTGCTGGATTTTGGCATCCCTAACAGAGTAATATGCCATTTTTACTTTGATTCCATATAAATATAATTGGAATCATAATTTTGAAGAAAAATGTTATCTTTAGGGCGGCGCCTGTGACTCAAAAGGGTAGGCTGCTGGTCCCATATGCCGGACGTGGCGGGTTCAAACCCAGCCCTGGCCAAAAAAAAAAAAAAAAGAAAAAGAAAACAGCCGGGCATTATGGCAGGCACCTGTAGGCCCAGCTACTTGGGAGGCTGAGGCAAGAGAATTGCTTAAGCCCAAGAGTTTGAAGTTGCTATGAGATGTGACGTCACAGCACTCTACTGAAGGCAACATAGTGAGACTCTATCTCAAAACAAAACAAAACAAAATAAAAATGTTGTCTTTAACTGAAGTGTTAAGTGACATTATTACATTTTTTAACAAGCCACATGAAAAACCATAATCCTTATAAAAGTCAATAAAGTCATCAAGCCAAAGCTGCAGTTTTTTTTGCAGTTTTTGGCCAGGGCCAGGTTTGAACTTGCCACCTCCGGTATATGGGGCCGGCGCCCCACTCCTTTGAGCCACAAGTGCCGCCCGATTACTTTTTTTTTTTTTTAGAGACAGTCTCACTTTATTGCCCTCGGTAGAGTGCTCTAACATCACAGTTCACAGCAACCTCCAACTCCTGGACTTAAGCGATTCTCTTGCCTCAGCCTCCCAAGTAGCTGGGACTACAGGCACCCGCCAGAATGCCCAGCTATTTTTTTGTTGCAGTTTGGCTGGGGCAGAGTTCAAACCCACCACCTTCAGTATATGGGGCCGGCGCCCTACCCACTAACCCACAGGCGCCACCCTACAAATACTTTTGTATTAATATTTCTTCTACCCTTTCATTTCTTCTTTTGGGAGTGTCCTAATTCTTCTAATCTTTATCTCTTCTCTTGTCATTTTAATTATCTGTATTTTCTTTGCTATCATGAATGTTTTCTTTTCTCCACAATTTTGTCAATCAAAGTTTTAGTGTATATTTCAATATAGTTAGATTGTTTTTGGTATTTTGAAGTTTTATGAATCTTCTTAATTTCATTTTAAATTTTTCATTTCCAAAAGGATACTTTGTTTCATGTATATTTGAATCTTAGGATAAATCAGTAATTTGAAAAGATGTATAAAATAAGACTGAAATTAAAACATGCAAAAGAGCAATCAAATTCATTTTAAAAATTTGCTGCAATATATGATGAACTAGAAAATTATGTAACCAAATCACCCATATTATATACATCAGTTTATTGACGGATATATGAAGGAATTTTGTCACCGAACACTCTTCTAGCTGTTTCACTGTGTTGGTGGTAATTTTGGTTGGTTTGTCCCCTGAACTGCCAGACACCTCCAGGATAAGATATATCAGACAGGCAAAGGTGCCTTACAATATATTGAGATGCATAAAACATGTATCATAAACAAAACACTCATTATTTTGGTGTATGTGACCTACAAACACAGGAATTGTGAGAAACTCTATGTTACACACTTCCTATCCAAAAAGAAAAATATGTGGCCCGGCACCTGTGGCTCAATCGGCTAAGGCGCCAGACACGTAAACCTAAGGTGGCGGGTTCGAATCCCCAGGCTGGGCCCGCCAAACAACAATGATGGCTGCAATTGTTGTTTGCTTAGCACAATGCCAGGTGAGTTGGCACAATGAGCCATAAGAATACCCCTAAAAGTTATTCTTATTCTGCAAAGGCTAGCAATAACCACAAGAGTGACTATTAGCCATGTAATTATATCCCATAAGACACCAAATAGCATACCCCCAACTACCTGGATCCCCAAAATACCTGAGCAGTTACCAAAGTCACCCAACACAAGGGCAAGTATGATGGAGGAAAAGCCAGAATGAAAAGAGACAGCAATTGTCACTAATTGGAGTTGAAATATCTTATTTGGACTCTTATCATTAGAGTCCCTGCCAAGAAGCTTTTGTAAGAGCTTCTGTTAAGGGGCCCTAACATTTCAATATCCTTAGTCTCAGGGTAAACCTGTCTCTGGACCTTACTTTCCAGTCTTTATTTGCAGTTTCCCTCACTGCCTACAATGTCCTGTCCCTTTTTCTCCTTCACACAAATACAGATTATTCTTTCAGAGGTTGCTTCAAATAATTCCCTGAGAAAGGACCTATTATATTTTGGGGCTTTCAAAAGACAGGTTTGACTTTCAACCTTGGCTATGTTATGTGCTGTTTGTGAGTCAGAAGCAAATTACTAACCTCCTTGAGTCTCTATTTCATCTATCAAATATGTATAAAAATATATACCTTGCTGAGTTGTCAGAATTTTTTAAAATTTAGTATTTCATCAATTCTATTTGTTTAGATTTTAATATCTCTCAATAGAATATTTTAAATAATGAGAAAATCATGTTAAGGAGAACTTTAATATATTTCTTTTCCCCCTTCTAACATAATTCTTTTTGGAGATAAGGTCTCACTCTGTTGCCTGGACTATAGCACAGTGGCTTCATCAGAGCTCACTGTAGCCTTGAACTCCTGGGTGCAAATGATCCTCCTGCCTCAGCCTTCCAGCAGCTAGGACTACAGACTCATGCCGCCACACCCATCTCCTTCTACCTTAATTTTATTCTTTAAGTAAAGAGTAGGACTGGAACTAGGGTTAAGCTAATATGGCATTTGTCTCAGGTCCAAAATATAAAGGGGTGACAAAAACGCAGTAATCAATATAAATAATATTTAATTCAATATTTTTAAAACCATTGCAAATATTCCATAATGAACAAAATATCAAAATTTTAAATAACGACACCACTGATTTTTCCTGTTGCCTCAGGTTTATCTTGGTACTGGAAATCAAAACTTGATAGAAGAATTTGGAACATTTCTCCTTATAGTTATTTCATAGAAAACTTTGATTATTCTTTTTATTTTACTTTATTTATTTTTATTTTATTTATTTATTTATTTATTTTGAGGCAGAGTCTCAAGTTGTTGCCCTGGGTAGAGTGCCATGGCGTCCCAGCTCACAGCAACCTCAAACTCTTGGGCTTAAGTGATTCTCTTGCCTCAGCCTCCCCAGTAGCTGGGACTACAGATGCCCGCCACAATGCCTGGCTGTTTTTTGGTTGTAGT
>CAUYQV010112222.1:0-31195 GCA_963574575.1 Galagoides demidoff
GTAAAAGAGGTAAAGTCTCCATCTTTTTTTAAGGCTGCATAATAATCCATGGTGTACGTATACCACAATATACTAATCTATTCATGAGTTCATAGGCACTTGGGCTTCTTCCATGATTTGGCTGTTATGAATTGAGCTGTAATCAATAATCTGTTGCAAATATCTTTGTTACAAAGTGATTTTTGGTCTTTTGGATATACACCTAGTAGAGGAATTGCAGGATCAAATGGCTGGTCTATTTTTAGATCCCTGAGTATTCTCCATACTTCTTTCCAAAAGGGACATACTAGCTTGCACTCCCACCAGCAGTGCAAAAGTGTTTCCTTTTCTCCACATCCATGCCAACATCTGTACTTTTGGGAATTTGTTATGTGAACTACTCTAGTGAGTTAGATGATATCTCAAAGTGGTTTTGATTTGCATTTCTCTGATGATTAAAGATGATGAGCATTTTTTCATGTGTCTATAGGCCATGTGCCTATCTTCTTCAGAGAAGCTTCTGTTCAAGTTCCTTGCCCACAATGAAATGGGATTACTTATTATTTTCTTATTAATAAGTTTGAGTTCTCTGTGGATTCTGCTTATCAAACCTTTGTCAGAAGCATAACCTGCAAATATCCTCTCCCATCTAAGGGCTGTCTGCTTGCTTTATTTACTGTGTTCTTGGCTGTGCAGAAGCTTTTTAGTTTGATCAGATCTCAGTTATGTATTTTTGGTGTTGCTTAAATTACCAGGGGGCAGGGGGATGGTCTTCCTCATAAAGTACATAAAGTATTCCCCTGGGCCAATTTCCATTACAATGTTAAATAGCAGTGGAGAGAGTGGGCAACCTTTCCTGGTTCCTGATCTGAGTGGAAATAATTTCAATTTTACTCCATTCAGTATGATATTGACTGTGGGTTTGCTATAGATGGCCTCTATCAGTTTAAGAAAAGTTCCTTCTATACCTATTTTCTTAAGTGTTCTGATCATGAAAGGATGCTGGATATTGTCAAAAGCTTTTTCTGCATCTATTGAGAGAATCATATGGTCTTTTTTTTTTTAGGTTTATGTGATGTATTATATTGGTAGATTTACGTATATTGAACCAACCTTGAGACCCTGGGATAAAACTCACTTGGTCATGGTGTTTAATTCATTTGATATGTTGCTGGATTCTGTTTGCTAGGATCTTTTTTTTTAGAAACAGAGTCTCACTTTATCACCCTTGGTAGAGTGCTGTGGCATCATAGCTCACAGCAACCTCCAGCTCTTGAGCTTAAGCGATTCTCTTGCCTCAGCCTCCAAAGTAGCTGGGACCACAGGTACCTGCCACAACACCAGGCTATTTGTTTGTTGCAGTTTGTCTGGGGCCAGGTTTGAACCTAACCCTCAGTTTATGGGGCTGGCACCCTACTCACTGAGCCACAGATACCACCCGTGTTTGCTAAGATCTTATTGAATATTTTTGCATCTATGTTCATTAAACAATATTCTTATTGAATATTTTTGCATCTATGTTCATTGGTCTATAATTTTCTTTTCTTGTTGGGTCTTTTCCTGATGTGGGTATCAGGGTGATATTTTCTTCATAGGATGTGTTGGGAAGTATTCCTTCTTTTTCAATGTTTTGGAAAAGGTTAAGTAACACAGGTACTAGTTCCGCTTTAAAAGTTTGGTAGAATTCTGATATGAAGCTATCTGGTCCCAGACTCTTATTTTTGGGAGATTTTGTATAGTTGATTCTATTTCAGTACTTGATATAGGTTTGTTAGGGCAGCTATATTAAAATAATTTTTATTTAAAAGTTTAATATTACTTACAGTTTATATTTTCCTACTTAGTCATAATATTGTGAAATTTTTATAAGAAAAGCAAATATTAAAAATATATAAATAAGGGCGGCACCTGTGGCTCAGTGAGTAGGGTACCAGGGTGACTGAGGCAAGAGGATTACTTAAACCCAAGAGTTTGAGGTTGCTAGGAGCTCTAATGCCATGGCACTCTACCCAGGGCAATTGAGAAAAAAAAAAAAGAAGAAGAAGAAGAAAAAAGCCCAGCTTATGTAGATTTTGTGTTACTATAGCAGAATACATGAGACTGGGTAATTTACAAAGAACAGATTTGTGTGTGTGTGTGTGTGTGTGTGGTTTTTGGCTGGGGCTGGGTTTAAACCCACTACCTTTAGCATATGGGGCTGGTGCCCTACCCCTTTGAGTCACAGGCACCACCCATAAAGAACAGATTTATTTCTTACAGTTCTGGAGCCTGGGAAATCCAAAGTCCAAGTGGCCTACACCTGGATAATTTACAAAGAACAAAGATTCATTTCCTACAATTCTGCAGGCCATGCATTACACAGCCTGCATCTGCCCAGGGGCTTTTGACTGCCTCATCCCATGGTGGAAGGTAGGAGCCACTACACCTGCCAAGAATTTTGTTGAACATTCCAAGTGTCACAACATCATAAGATTAATAAAAATTCAATGCTGTGGAGGAAATAAAAGAACTACCTGAGAACTATAATGATTCACAGAAAAGTTACCTAATTTTGTTAGACTGTCACTAGAACTAAAATTATGCAAAGTATTGATTACAAAAGTATTTTGTGATATTGTTGAAGACAAAAAAATATTTAGTGGAATGTAAATGTAATATTTTATGACTTATATTTTTCTTTGTATTATTGCTAATACAAAGAATGATAGCTCACCAGTAGAATACCTACACACCTGCAATAATAAACACAGTAAGTAATCTTGGATATTTTGCTGCAAGTCAAAATGAATGTAAATCTTTATTGGTGTTCACATGGCTATGTCACAATTTAAATGTTAACATAAGTGTAGTGATAGGTAATATTTGGTCAAATGTAAGTAGGCAAGATGGAATTCAAGTGGACAAATTCAAAGAAAACATACTCCTTTGATATTGCACCCATGAGAAAAAAAGAACAAAATATATAGAGAGAGAGATTTACAATGGCATCAAAGAGAATATAATGCATATGAATAACTTTAACCAAGGAGGCAGACTTGTACACTGAAAACTATACAACCATGCTACAAAATATCTGTAATCCCAACACTATGAGATGCCAAGACAGGTGCATTGATTAAAGCCAAGAGTTCAAGACTAGCCTGGGCAACATAGCAAGACCCTGTATCTACAAAAAAAATTTAAGAAGGAGCCTCTCAGGGGGTGGGACAAGATGGCTTAGCAACTGAGTGCAGGGGATTCAGAGCCTGAGGGCAGTGACATGGGAGAGTCAGAGCCCATTCCCATAGCCATTCTGAGAATTATGGCCCCTCCCTTAAAAGCAGCCTTTTCAGCTTGGAGAGCCAACCTTCACTGTCCTCCTGGTGGCCCCCTACTAGCCAAGATGATGACCTCTGAGCCCTACAAAGGTTTTCAGACTCACACAAACTAATAGTTCCCAGCCTCACTCTACTCCAGCCTCTGTGATGGGGGAGATTAAGCAATCTCCTGGGAGGTACAAGTCCCTTTCCAAAGCCTGGAGCATTCAAATGTTCCACCTGAGGAACTAGAGCTTATCACAGGACCAGAAGAACATCTCTGCAGTTGACTCTCTCCTGTGAGTATCAACCACTGACAGGGAGAATAACTCCATAACTCATTACAACATTGACCAACTCAATCAAACAAGGCATGACTGATTTGCACCAACAAGTATCACCAGCCATCTTAGGGATTGAGCTGGGGGCCACAGCACAATTCATACTGCTTTCAAAATGGGAAAATGCAGGATAGAAGCAACCTGAGAGGACACTTTTTCTAGTAGAAAACAAAAGTTACAGGCAACTTGATATGTGAGGAATTACCCTCCTCCTCTACTGCAGACCTCTGGATTAAACTGTGCAGAGACCTGGTGCCTACCAATCCTAGGTTTGTCCAACCAATACCATCCTGATCATTTTAGTGTATGGAGCCAGGTCTTTGTGGGGTCCAGCCTCCCAGAAATAGCCTTTGCATTACCCCTGCTGAATCAGAGAGGGAATAGACACTTCTTTATGTAGCACCCTATGACTGGAGGTCAAGCACATAAACGAAATTAAGATGGAAATCAAAAAATTCTTTGAACTGAACAACAAAGGGAATACAAGCTATTAAAATCTTAGGGACATAGGAAAATTTATAGTTTCAAATGTCTATATCAAAAAAACAGAAAGATCATAAATTAACAACCTATTGTCATACTTCAAGAAACTAGAAAAGGAAGAACATACTAAATCCAAAGGCAGGAGAACAAAAGAAATAGCAAAGGTTAGAGCAGAATGAATCATAAATGAATTGGAAAAAAAATGTACAAAAGATTAACAAAATTAAAACTTGGTTCTTTGGGCCGGGCGCGGTGGCTTGTGCCTGTAATCCCAGGACTCTGGGAGGCTGAGGTGGGCGGATTGCCTAAACTCAGGAGTTCGAGACCAGCCTAAGCTAGAGTGACACCCCATGTCTAAAAAATAGCCAGGTATTGTAGTGGGCACCTATAATCCCAGCTACTCAGGAGGCTGAGGCAAGAGAATTGCTTGACCCTAGCATCTGAGGCTGCTGCTGTGAGCTATGATGCCATGGCACTCTACCAGGGGTGAACAAAGTAAGACTCTGTCTCAAGAAAAAACAAACAAAAAGCAAAGAACAAAAACAAAACTTAGTTCTCTGAAAAGATAAATCAACAGACCTCTTACCAAACTAACCCAGAACAGAAGAGTAAAGACCAAAATAAGCTCAATCAGAAATAAAAACGGTGGGCAGAGCCTGTGGCTCAAGGAGTAGGGGGCAGGCCCAATATACCAGAGGTGGTTGGTGGGTTCAGACCCAGCCCTGGCCAAAAACTGCAAAAAAAGAAAAAGAAATGAAAATGGTGAAATGACAATTGATATTGCAGAAGTACAAAACATCATCCATTAATTACTATGTAAATCACTACACACATAAACTAGAGAATGTATAGGAAATGAGCAAGCTCCTAGAAACACACAACTTCCCAAGACTCAACCAGGAAGAAATAGAACTTATGAGCAGACCAATAATGAACAATGAGATCAAAACAGTAATAAAAATTCTCCAAAAAAAAAAAAAAAAACTGAACAAACAAAAAACCTCTGGACCAGATAGAAACACTGCTGAATTCTTTCAGACCTACAAGAAGACCTCGTACCCATGAAAAGAAATTATTCCATGATATCAAGAAGGAAAGACTCCTCCTGAAACTAATCTATGAAGAACCTTGACACCAAAGCCAGGAAAAGACACTGCAGATAAGAAAACTACAGACCAATAGCCTTTATGAATATAGAGCAGAAATCCTCAATAAAATTCTAGCAAATCCAATTCAACACATCAAAAAAAATAAACAACCTGAGTTTAATCCCAGGAAGGCAAGGATGGTTCAACATAGGTAAATCAATAAATACAATTCACTACATAAACAAAAGCAAAAGAAAACAGCATGTCATTTTCTCAATAGATGAAGAAATAGTATTCAACAAAATCCAACATCCTTTCATGATTGAAAACCATCAACAAGGCTCAGCAGCTGTAGTACAGTGCACCAGCCACATGCACTGAGGGTGGTGGGTTTGAACCTGGTCTGGAGCAAGCTAATCAATGACAACTGCAACAATCACACACACACACACACACACACACACACACATATATATATCTCCAGGCATTGTGGAGGGTACCTATAGTTTCAGCTACTTGGGAGGTTGAGGCAAGAGAATTGTTTAAGTCCAGAGTTTGAGGTTGCTGTGAGCTATTACACTATGGCACTCTACTGGAGGCAACACAGTGAGACTTTGTCTCAAAAAAAAAAAAAAAGCCAACAACAAGCTAGGCATAGAAGGAGCATATCTCAGAATAATAAAGCTGTATGTGACAAACTCATAGCCAACATCATACTGAAATGTTGAAAGTATTCCTCTTAAGAACTGAAATAAGACATGGATACCCACTGTTGCCACTTCTATTCAACATAGTGCTGGAAATCCTAGTCAGAGCAATTAGACAAGAGAAGAATATTAAGGGTATCCAAATTGAGAAAGAGGTCAACCTATCATTCCTCACTGATGATGTGATATTGTTTCTAGAAAACCACATAGATTCCACCAAGAGACCCCTGGAATTAATAAATAAATTCAGCAAAGTGTTAGGATGCAAAATCAATGTACATAAATCACTAGCATTTCTATATACTAATAACAGTTAAGCAAAGAGGTTAAAAACTCAATACATTTATAGTATCTACAAAGAAAACAAAATACCTAGACAGTTAATTAAACAAGGAGGTGAAGGACTTCTAGAAGGAGAACTACAAAACTTTGAGGAAAGAAATCACAGAGGATACAAATAAATGAAAAAATGTAGATAGGATAAACATTGTTAAATGTCCATACTATCTAAATGATTTATAAATTCCACATAATCCTCATCAAATTATTAATATCACACTTGCAGATCTAGAAAAAATAATTCTACACTTTGCTTGGAAGCAGAAAAGAGTCCAAATAACCAAAGCAATCTTAACAAAAAGAACAAATCTGGAGACATCCCTTTATTAGACTTCAAACTATACTAAATCAAAAAAGCATGATATTCATACAAAAATAGAAACATAGACCAATGGAACACAACAGAGAACCTAATTATTAAACCATCTACCCACAATCAACGAATCTCTGAAAAAGAAGGCAATAATGTACACTTTGAAAAAGAAGCCTTAATAAGTGGTACTAGGAAAACTGGGTTGCAAAAGAATAAAACAGGACCCCCTACCTTTTACCAATCATGAAAATTAATTCAAGAGCTAAAACACTTAGCTTTAAGCAACGAAAATCTTGGTAAAACATGTCTTAATATCAGCGAAGGCAAACAGCTTATAAAAAAGACCCCAATGGCAATCACAGAAACAACAAAAATTAATAAATGGGATTTGATTAAATGTAAAAGTTTCCACACATCTAAGGAAACAATCAATAGAACAAATAGATGACCTACAAAATGTGAGAAAATATTCCCAAGTTACACAGCCAATAATAAAGGGCTAAAAACCAGAACTTACAAATAATTCAAGCAAATCAGCAAGAAAAAAAAGAAAAGCAACCTTATTAAAAAGTGAGCAAAAGATATGAGCAGAAGATTTTCAAAAGAAGAAAAATTCTTTGACTTGGCCCCATCCCAGACTTTCTGAATCTGCATTTTAACAAACCCCTATGTGGTTTGCATACACAAGGAGATTGTTTGGGGGGATGTGGATGTGGGTCTCACTCTGGCTCTGTCACACAATCATAGCTCACTGTAACCTCAAACCCCTAGACTCAAGGAATTTGCCACCACACCCTTGCTGATTTTTTGTAGAGACATATGGTACGTGTGTGTGTGTGTGTGTTTGTGTGTGTGTGTGTCTTGCTATATTGCCCAGGAAGCTCTTGAATTCCTAGCCTTAAGTGATCCTCCCACCTCCCAAAGTGCTGGCATTACAGCCACTCTGCCTAGAGCAGAGGTTTGAAGTATTAGTAGGGTTTGAAGGCTTTTCAAAGCTTCCTAGTCATTTTAAAACATCACCAGGATTTAGAATTACCAACCACTTTTGAAAGGTATTGTGAATACTGAATTCATGAAGAGTGATTTAGCTGAGATTTACTTGGAGGCCATTTTCTGCTACTTTATATGAGTATATATTTCTCTCTGGAAGCTCTTTATTTTTTTTTTTTTTGGCTCACCCCCATCTTATGTCTTGCTGTCATCTTTCTTCTAATAATTCCCTAAATTCCAAAGACCATAGCCAAAAGAAGAGTATCAGCCCAAGGCTTTTCATTTTATCACTAGGACATCTTCTGCAACAGAATAGGATCAGGTCTTGTAATAAAGACCTTGAGGCATAAAGAGGTTTAAAAAGCTGCATAAAGTCATACAGTGCTTGAGAAAGTTTGGCTCCTGACTCCTGGTCCAGGGATTTTCCCATACACAGGCTGTACATGTCCACAGACGAATCACTTGGAATATTGTTAAATGGACACTGGTCACTACATCTGAGATGGGGGCTGAGACTCTGCATTTCTTTTCTTTCTTTTCTTTTTCTTTTTTTAGAGACAGAGTCTCACTTTGTCACCCTTAAGCAACCTCCAGCTCTTGGGCTTAGGCAATTCTCTTGCCTCAGCCTCCCCAGTAGCTAGGACTCCAGGCACCTGCCATAACACCTGGCTATATTTTTGTTGTTGTTTTTGCAGTTTGGCCAGGGCTGGGTTCAAATCCGCCATCCTCAGTATATAGGGCCAGCACCCTACTCACTGAGCCACAGTCACCACCCAAGAGTCTGTATTTCTAACAAGCTCCAAAGTAAAGCTGAAAAAAAAATTTTTTCCCAGACCAATATCTTCCAGTGTTTTTACTATTCTTTCTTTGAGGATTTTTATCATTTCATGCCTTAAATTTAAGTCCTTTATCCATCTTGAATCAATTTTTGTGAGTAGAGAAAGGTGTAGGTCCAGTTTCAGTCTTTTACATGTGGATATCCAGTTCTCCCAGCACCATTTATTGAGTAGAGAGTCTTTCACTTAGTGGATGCTCTTAATTGGTTTATCGAAGAGTAAGTGGTTGCAAGTTATTGGTTTCATTTCCTGGTTTTCTTCTTATGAGGAAGACTGCCATGGCAATAGCAACAACAGCAATAGTAAACAAATGGAATTTAATTAAACTGAAAAGCTTCTGTACAACGAAGGAGACAACAACCAAAGCAAATAGACAACCCATCCAATGGGAAAGGATATTTGCATAGTTTGAATCAGACAAAAGCTTAATAACTAGGATCTATACAGAACTTCAATTAATCCATAAGAAAAAACCCAACAATTCTATATATCAATGGGGAAGAGAGATGAACAGAATCTTCTCTAAAGAAGGCAGATGAAGGCTAGCAAACACATGAAAAAATGCTCATCATCCCTAATTATTAGAGAAATGCAAATTAAAACCACCCTGAGATATCATCTAACCCCAGCGAGAATGGCCTATATCACAAAATCTCAGAACTGCAGATGCTAGCCTGGGTGTGGAGAGAAAGGAACACTTTTACACTACTGGTGAGACTGCAAACTAATGCAACCTTTTTGGAAGGAAGTATGGAGAAATCTCAAAGAACTCAACCTAGACCTCCTGTTTGATCCTGCAGTCCCATTACTGGGCATCTATCCAGAAGGAAAAAAAAAAAAACTTTTTTATAAAAACACTTGTACTAGATTGTTTATCGCAGCTCAATTTACAATTGCTAAAATGTGTAAACAGCCTAAATGCCCTTCAACCCAGGAATAGTTTGGCAAGCTGTAGTATGTGTATACCATGGCATACTATTCAGCCATTTAAAAAAATGGAGATTTTGCAGCATTTGTACTAAACTGGATGGAGGTGGAACACATTACTCTTGGTGAAGCATCACAGGAATGGAGAAGTATGAATCCTATGTATTCAACTTTGATATGAGGACAATTAATGACATGGTGGGGCAGGGGGGAAGAGGAGAGCAGAGAGAGAAGGAGGGACGGGGTGAGGGAAAGGAAAAGAAAAGAAAATAGTGACTAATTCTCCCATAAATTGAATTTAATTTTGACCAAAGTATATTACTTAAACACTAATTTTTAATTCAACTTATTAATATGTTGTTTAGGATATTGCATCCTCATTTATAAGTGAAATATGTTTGTAATTTCCCCTTAATAATAATATATTTTTTCCAATTTTAATATCAGGTGCATGCAGATGAAGTAGAATGATTTTGAAGTATTTCTTCTTTTTCTATTGTCTACAAGATTTGGCATGATCTGTTTTTTGAAATTATCTTTTATTTTTACTTATAAATATTAGTTGTCTATTTTTAGAGACTTGGAAAAAAAAATAAGAAGAAGAAGTTGCCTGATGACTCCATACTGAACCTCAGAGTCAAAGCATTCTATGATAGACATATTCTTATTTGACAATGTGAATGTTACTTTTTTTTGCCTTATTATTATTACTCAAAAAAAATTTTTAAGCAATTTAATAAGACAAATAAATGAAAAGTCACATCATATTCATTGATTAGAAGAATGAATATTGTAAAGATGATAGTACTACCTAAAGTGATCTATAGATTCAAGCCAACCCCTATCAAAATCCCAGTGGAGTTATCTATCTTAATTCGTACGGAATCTCAGGATACCCTAAACGTTCAAAACACTCTAGAAAAAACAATAAACAAAACTCAGAGGATTCATACTTTCTAGTTTTAAAACTTAAAAAGCCTCACTAAGAAAAACAATGTGGTACTGTCATAAAGACAGACACAGACACCAATGACATAGAAAACTTATACATAAACCTTCATACATGTGGTCAATTGATTTTTGGCAAGGTCCAAAAATAATTCAATGGGGAAAAGGCTGTCTTGTCAACAAATGATATTGGAAAAACTGGATATTTGCATGCAAAAAATGAAGTTGGACCCTTACCTTATACAATATGCAAGAATAAACTAAAATTGATCAAGACCTAGGCCAAGTGTGGTGGCTCACACCTGTAATCCTAGCACTCTGGGAGGCTGAGGCAGGTGCATAGCTTGAGTTCACAAGTTCGAAACCAGCCTGAGCAAAAGTGAGACCCTATCTCTACTAAAAATAAAAAAACTGAGGCAAGAGGATCACTTGGGAAAAAAAAAGAAGATTGCTTGAGCCTAAGAGTTGGAGGTTGCTATGAACTATAATGCCACGGCGTTCTATACAGGGTGACGGCTGGAGACTCTATCTCAAAAAAATAAAAAAATAATGGCTTGGCACCTGTGGCTTAATCGGCTAAGGTGCCAACCACGTACACCTAAGGTGGCGGGTTTGAATCCCCAGCCCGGGCCCGCCAAACAACAATGATGGCTGCAACCAAAAAGTGGCCGGGCGTTGTGGCACGCGCCTGTGGTCCCAGCTACTTGGGAGGCTGAGGCAGGAGACTCGCTTGAGCCCAGGAGTTGGAGGTTGCTGTGAGCTGTGATGCCATAGCACTCTACCCAGGGGGATAGATTGAGGCTCCGTCTCAAAAAAAAAAAATAAAATAAAATAAAAATAAAATTTATCAAGACCTAAACTTAAGAATTAAAACTATAAAACTCTTAGAAGAAAACACAGAAGAAAATCTTCAGGACATTTGATTTGACAATTATTTCTTAGATATGATATCAAAAGCTCAAGTAACAAACAACAAAATAGATAAATTGGACTTCATCAAAATTAAAAATTTGTTCATCGAGGCTCGGTGCCTGTGGCTCAAGCGGCTAAGGTGCTAGCCATATACACCTAAGGTGGTGGGTTTGAATCCAGCCCGGGCCCACCAAACAACAATGATGGCTGCAACCAAAAAATAGCCAGGCGTTGTGGTGGGTGCCTGTAGTCCCAGCTACTTGGGAGGCTGAGGCAGGAGACTTGCTTGAGCCCAGGAGTTGGAGGTTGCTGTGAACTGTGATGCCATGGCACTCTACCCAGGGGGATAGCTTGAGGCTCCGTCTCAAAAAAAAAAAAAGTTTGTTCATCGAAAGGGCACTATCAAGAGAATGAAAAGATGACTCTCAAATGGGACAAAATATTTGCAAATCCAAATTACTATCAAGAATATACAAAGAATTCCTACAACTCAAAAATAATGAATAACACTAATTCAAAAATGGAAGAAAGGTTTGAGTAGACACATCACTGAAGAAGATAAACAGATGTTTAATAAGTACATGAAAAGATAATTAGTTACTAGGAAAACATAATTACCATGTTTCCCTGAAAATAAGATACTGTCTTATATTTATTTTTTTCTCAAGAAGACACACTAGGGCTTATTTTCAAGGGATGTCTTTTTTTTGGCTGAGGCTGGGTTTGAACCCACCACCTCCAGCATATGGGGCCAGCACCCTACTCCTTTGAGCCACAGGTGCCACCTGGAATGCCTTGTTCTTATTAAGTATAACACAACAATCTACATGTATTCAAATACAGTTAAGTCATCTTTTTCTAGAACCTAACAGGGGGAGCTGACCTTGTTGGTGGGGCTGGTGTTAGTGATACCTGAACTCTTTTCCCCTAGCCATTCACATGGGTGCAATAGGATGCCTGGAACTGCAATTACCACATTCGCACCTGTGCAAGGGAGAATGGCTGAGAGAAAGGAGCTGTGGCAGATAAAAGGTATTCCAGGGTGGCGCCTGTGACTCAGTGAGTAAGGCGCCAGCGCCATATACCCAGGGTAGAGGGTTTGAACCTGGCCCCCGCCAAACTGAGACAAAAAAAAAAAAAATAGCGTGGTGGCTGAGGCAAGAGAATCACCTAAGCCTAGGACCTGGAGGTTGCTGTGAGCTGTGATGCCGTGGTGCTCTACCAAGGGTAACAAAGTGAGACTCTGTCTCTAAAAAAAAAAAAAAAAGGCATTCCAGTCTTCCTTACCGCTCCATGCTGAAATGCATCACCACACCCAATCACTAGGTCTTATTATCTGGATAGGGCTTATATTTAACAAATGCATAGATATCCTACTAGGGCTTATTTTGGGGGTAGGTTTTCTTTTCGGGGAAACATGGTAGTTACTAGGAAAAGTCAAATCAAAACCACAATGACATACCACCACTGCACACCCATTAGGAGAGCTATCATTAAAAAAAAAGGAAGGCCTATGTGTTGGCTCTTTCCTATAATCCCAGCACTTTGGGAGACTGAGACAGGAGGATTGCTTGAGGCCAGGAGTTTGAGATCAGCCTGAGAAACATAGTGAGAGACTACCTCTATAAAATATTTTTTTTTATTAGGTGAGTACTATGCCATATACCTGTAGTCCCAGACACTCAGGAAGCTAAGGAGGATGGATTTGACTAGGGCCGGGTTCAAACCTGCCACCCTCAGTATATGAGGCCAGCACCCTACTCACTGAGCCATAGGCGCTACCCTCTTTTCAATTATTTATTTCTTCTTGAAATAAAATTCCTTTCTTTATACTCCACTGGGTAGGAGTCTGGGCCATAGGCTCTGTAACACTGGGCTGGGTTCATCTGCTCAGGGGAAATTATTATTTAACAAAGTTTTTCTCTAAATGTGGTCTGCAAAGCACTTATGTCAGATCTCTGGGGTACTTGGTTAAAGTGTAGCTTCCTGGATCCTATATGAAACTTAATAAATCAGAAATTCAAAGGTGGGGTCCTAGAAAACTTATTGTTTTTTAAAATTTCAGATTAATATGAGGGTACAAATGCTTAGGTTACATTCTTTCATTTTTTTTCCAGATTAATATGAAGGTACAAGCAATTAGATTACAATGTCTTCATTTGTTAGGAAGAGTCTCTGCTATAGTGAACTGCAACCGGAAGGTATGCCATATACTCCTTACACTGTGCCCATTAAGTGATAGCACACCCATCCCCTTTCCTCCTCCCCTCCCCTTCTCTCTCTTTCTCCTTCCCTTCCCTCCTCTCCCCCCCGCCCCACATATCTTGAATTGAGTGTTTCTCTTATGTGGGCATGTATTAGATCATCTACTGGCTTCATATTAATAGTGAGTACGTTATATGCTTGCTTTTCCATTCCTATGACACTTTACTAAGAAGAATGTGTTTCAGCTCCATCCAGGTTAATATAAAAGAAGTAAAGTCACCATCTTTTTATGACTGAATAGTATTCCATTGTGTATGTATACCACAGTTTATCAACTCAAAAAAAAAAAAGAGAGATCAGATGGCTACAAGAGCCTGGTTTCATCTCTTGGTTTTCTATTCTGTTCCATATGTCTATGTCTCTCTCTCTCTTTTTTTTTTTTTTCAGAGACAGAGTGGTACTATGTTGCCCTTGGTAGAGTGCTATAACCATCACAGCTCACAACAATTGCTAACTCTTGGGCTTACGTGATTCTCTTGCCTCAGTCTCCCAAGTAGCTGAGACTACAGGCACCTGCCACAAGACCCAGCTATTTTTGGTGCAATTGTCATTGTTGTTTACCAGGCCTGGGCTGGGCTCAAACCTGCCAGCCTTGGTGTATGTGTCTTGTGCCCTACTCACTGAGCTATGGGTGCTGAGCTGGTAGTATAGACATTTTATTTTATTTTATTTTATTTATTTTGAGACAGAACCTCAAGCTGTAGCCCTGGGTAGAATGCTGTGGCATCACAGCTCACACCAACCTCCAACTCCTGGGCTCAAGCAATTCTGTCTCCACCACCCAAGTAGCTGGGACTACAGACACCTGCCACAACACCCAGCTATTTTTTGGTTGCAGCCATCATTGCTGTTTGGCGGGCCCAGGGTGGATTTGAACCTGTCAGCTCAGGTCTATGTGGCTAGCACCTTAGCCACCTGAGCCACAGGTGCCAAGCCAGTATAGACATTTTAATAATGTGGATTCTTCCCAGCCAGGAGCATGGTATGTTTTTCCATTTGTTAATGTCTTCTGCTATTTCTTTTCTTAGGGTTTCATAATTCTCTTTATAGAGGTTCTTTGCCTCTTTTGTTAGGTATATGCCTAGGCATTTCATTTTCTTTGAAGGTACTATGAAGGGAATTCAGTCTTTGGCTAGCTTCTCAACCTGGCTGTTATTGGAGTATACAAAGGCTACTGATTTGGGGACATTGATTTTATACCCTGAGATGTTGCTGTATTTCTTGATCACTTTCAGGAGTCTTGTGGTTGAGTCTCTGGGGTTCTCTAAGTATTAGATCATATCATCAGCAAAGAACAAGAGTTTGACCTCCTCTGCCCCCATTTGGATACCCTTTATATACTTTCCTTGCCTGATTGCATTGGCTAGAACTTCCAGCACTGTGCTGAATAACAATGGCAATAGAGGATATCCTTGTTTAGCTCCAGTTCTAAGTGGAAAAGCTTTCAGTTTTACTCCATTCAGTATGATGTTGGCTGTGGGTTTGTCAGAAATGGCTTCAATCAATTTAAGAAACATGCCACCTATACCTATATTCTGAAGTATTTTTGTTAGGAAAGGATGCTAAATTTTATGAAATGCTTTTTCTGCATCTATTAAAAGGACCATATATGGTCTTTGTTTTTGCTTCTATTAATATGGTGAATTACATTTATGGGCTTATGTATGTTGAACAAGCCTGGTATCCCTAGGATAAAGCCTACTGGATCATGATGTATAGTTTTTTATTGTTGTTGTAATCTATTGCTTAAGATTTTATTGCATATTTTTACATCTATATTCCTTAGTGAAATTGGTCTATATATGGTTATCCTTTTTAGTTAGGTCCTTTTCTGGTTATGGTATCAAGGTAAAGTTTGCTTCATAGAATGTGTTGGGGGAGATTCTTTCCTTCTCCATGTTTTGGAATAGCTTCACAGTATAGGTACATGCTCTTCTTTGAAGGTTTTATAGAATTTTGGTGTGGTGCCATCTGGTCCAGGGATTTTTTTTCTTCAAATCATTTTTATTCTTTTTTTAAATTTCAGAGCTTGATATTGGTCTGTTCAAGAGATCTATTTCTTCCTAGTTAAGTCTAGGGATATGGCATGATTCCAGATATTGGTCCATTTCCTCCACATTGTCAGATTTCTGGGCATAGAATTTTTGTAGTCATTATAGATAATCTCTTATATCACTGCAGTATCTGTTGTTATTTACCCTTTTTTGTTTCTGATTGAAGTTCTTACTTTTCTGTTTCTAGTTAATCTGGCCAAAAGTTTATCAATTTTGTTTATCCTTTTTTTTTGAGACAGAGTCTCACTATGTCACCCTTAGTAGAGTGTCATGGTATCACAGCTCACAGCAACCTCAAACTCTTAGGCTCAAGCAATTCTCTTGCTTCAGCCTCCCATGACAGGTGCCCACCACAATGCCCAGCTATTTATTTCTTACAGTCATCATTGTTATTTGGCTGGCCCAGACCAGGTTTGAACCCACCAGCCTGGGTGTATGTGGCCGGTGCCTTAACCAGTGTGCTACAGGCACTGAGCCTTGTTTATCTTATTGAAGAATCAACTTTTTGTTTCTTTAATTTTCTCAGTAATTCTTTTGTTTTCAATTTCACTTATTTCTGATTTAATTTTATTTCATTTCTTCTGCTAGGTTTGGGATTAGATTGCTCTTCCTTTTCTGTTTCCTTGAGATGCTTCATTAGGTTGTTGATGTGCTCTCTTTCTGTTTTTTTGGATGAAGCCATCCAATGAGATAAATTTCCCTCTTAGGAGTGCTTTGGCAATGTCCCACAGGTTTTTATAGCTTGTGGCTTCATTGCTGTTAGAGTAATGAAGGAGTTTAATAAGTCCCTCTTTTATCTTCTCCTTGACTCAACAGTCATTCAGCTTAAGGTTGTTTAATTTCCATGCCTTTGTGTTGGGGTAAAAATTTTTGTTGGAGTTGAGATCCGGCTTTATTGTCTTGTGGTCTGAGAAGATACAAGGTATAATTTCAATTCTTTTAATTTGATTGATATTTGATTTGTGTCCTAGGATATGATCTATTTTGGAGTATGATCCATGGACTGACAAGAAGAACATATATTCATTGGTTCTGGGATGGTTCTTCCGTACATGTCTATTAAGCCCAATTGTTCTAGGGTCACATTTAAGTCCCTCACATCTTTGTTTAGTTTTTGTTTAGAGGATCTGTCCAGTTATGACAGAGAGGTGGTAAAGTCCCAGGTATTATGGTTTTGTAAGAAATCATATTATTCAGACCAATTAAGGTCCATTTCATAAATCTAAAAGCATTTAAGTTGGGTACATAAATATTAGCACTAAAATGTCCTCTCATTGTATTGTTCCCTTGACTAGTATGAAGTGACCTATTGCTTTCATTTCTCAGGTAAAGTTCAAGTTGTATCTAATCCCTTAACCTAGGTGCCTGCTGAACACCATCAGGAATGAAATTTTGGTACATACTATGACATAGATGAACTCTGGGAACATTATGCTGAGTAAAATAAGCCAGACACAAAAGGACAAATATTGAATGATTCCACTTATGTAAGGAAGCTAGAATAGGCAAATGCATGGAGACAGAAAGTAGAAATAGAGGTTACTAGGGGCTAAGGGATGTGGAGAAGGGAGAGGATTGTTTTTGTTTGGACTATAGTTTATTGTTTTGTGTATGTTTTCTATTTTTGTTGTTTGGTTTCTTGAGACAAGATCTCACTCTGTTATACTGGCTAAAATCCAGTGGCATCACTATAGCTCACTGAAAACTTTAAGTCCTAGGCTCAACTGATCCTTCTGCCTCAACCTTACAAGTAGCTGGGACTATGGTGGTACATAAAATTTTTCTATTTATAGAAATATGGTTTCACTCTTGCTCAGGCTGGTCTCAAACTCATGACCTCAAGCAATCCTCCCACCTCAGCTTCCCAAAGTGCTAGGATTACTGGTGTGAGCCATTGTGCCCAGCCAAGACTACAGTTTAATAGGTACCAAGTTTCTGTTTGGGATGACCAAAATGTTCTGGAAATGGATAGTGATGATGATGGCATAAAATTGTGGATATACCCAATACCACTGAATTGTACACTTAAAAATAGTTAATATTATAAATTTTTGTGCATTTTACCATTTATTTTTATCTTATAAAAAATAGATAATAAGAGCAAGATCTTGGATATTACAAATATTGTCAATAAAATAAACCAATTGGCCAGCACTTTAGGAGGCCAAGGTAGGAGTAATGCTTTAGCCCAGAAGTTCAAGACCAGCCTGGGCAACATCATGAAAAGCCATCTTTACAAAAATTTTTTTAACTACCCAAGTTCAGAGTAAGGCCTGGCTAGTACTTGAATGGGAGACAGCCTGGGAACACTGGGTACTATATGCTTAAAAAAAAAAAATTAGCCAAATGTCATGGTGCATGTCTGTAACTCCAGCTACTCAGGAGACTGAGGTGAAGAATTTGAGGTTACACTGAGCTACAATCAGTCTAGTCATCCCAGCTAGGTCAAAAGAGTGACAACCTATCTTAAGAAAACAAATAAATAGCCAGGTGCAGTGGCTCACACCAATAATCCTAGCAGTCTGAAAGGCCAAGGCAGGTGCACTAGATGAGCTCAAGAATTTGTGACCAGCCTGAGCAAGAGTTAGACCCTGTCTCTATTCAAAATAGAAAAATTAGCCAAGTGTACTGCCACTTGCCTGTGCTCCCAGCTACTTGCAAGACTGAGGAAAGAGATTGCTGAAGTTTGAAGCTGCTGTGAGCTATGACACCATGGCACTCAACCCAGGGGAACAGAGTGAGACTCTGTAATAAAATAAATAGATAAAGTAAAATAATTAAAGTATAGTTGGAATGTTAACAAATTCCAGAAAGACAAATCTTAAAATATGGGAGAGAAATAATTTTTAAAAAAGAAAAGAAAAGAAAAGAAAATCAGTCCAGGAAATCTAACATCCAACTCTAAAAATAGCTGGGTACTATGGCAGGTGACTGTGGTCCCAGCTACTTGGAAGGGTGGCAAAAGGATTGCTTGAGCTGAAGAGTTTGAGGTTGCTGTGAGCTATAATACCAGGACACTCTACTAAGGGTGACAAAGTGAGATTCTGTCTTTTTATTTATTTATTTTTTATTGAATTGAGACAGAGTCTCACTTTGTCATCCTCCGTAGAGTGCCTGGCATCATAGCTAACAGCAACTTCAAACTCTTGGGCTCAAGCAATTCTCTTGCCTCAGCCTCCCTAGTAGCTGGGACTACAGGAGCCCGCCATAAGGCCCAGGCTATTTTGTTTGTTTGTTTGTTTAGTGTGCCTGGGCCAGGTTCAAACCCACCAGTCCTAGAGCATGTGGCTGGTGCCCTAACTACTAAACTATGGGCAACCAACTAAAGTGAGATTCTGTCTTAAAAAAAAAAAAAAATTCTCACACAATGAATAATTCAAGTCAACATTTAATTCTGTATCTAGCTAAACTATCAATTAAATATGAAGTTAATTTAGAGACTTTTCAGATGTCCAAAAACTTAAAACTTTACCTCTCATATACAATTTCAGAGGATCTTAATAAAAGATACCATCTACCAAAATGACAACAAAAACAAAAAAGAAGAAACTAGCTTTCAGGAAAGAGATGTCAATAAAATAGAGAAATGAAGAAAATTCTGAGGAACAATACAAAGAGAAAGAACAAGCCCTACATGGAACAAAACATGATGGGCATCTCCAGAGGGAAATAATGGAAATGTTAGAAAATCTGACATATTTGGCCATGTTAAAGGATTTTTTAATATGTGGAAGGATAACCCCTGATAAAAAGAAAAGCAAACAAATGAAAAACAAAACAATTATTTGTAAGAATAAGAAAGTTATAAAAGAAAAGAAACAATCAGTGCTCACTATTTGATTCAGTAGCAAATAATATTTCCTGGCTCTATTTGGCTCAAGAGCAAATAATATTTACCTGTTCTTAACAATGTAAATACTGAATGCTGAATTCATAATGGTATATCTATATTGAGAGAATAAAGAGAAGGGTATTAGTAGTTTGGAAAAGCCTGAGCCAGAGCAAGACCCCGTCTCTAAAAAAAATAACCGGACGTTGTGATGGGCACCTGTAGTCCCAGTTACCTGGGAGGATGAGTCAAGAGAATAGCTTGAGCCAAGAGGTACAGGTTGCTGTGAGCTATGATGCCAAGCACTCTACCGAGGGCAACGAAGTAAGACTCTGTCTCAATCCCCTCTTCACCCCACCCAGGGGATAAGTGAAATGAATTCTAACCTACCATATCAGTAAGTTTATAAGTAAGTCATGAATGTACATGTCAGTTAGAAATATGTAGCCAAATAAGAGAAAATAGAGCTTAAAAGTATAAATGATAAATTTTGGAGGAATTATAAATGATAAATGGAGAGGAAGAACAGTAGACTGCCACTTTTATTATAAGATTTTTTAGTAATACTAGGTTTTTTAAACTATGTACATGTATTAGTTTGATAAAATAAAAATGAATGATTTTAATAAATATTTTCAACAAATGAAAATATGAATATTATAAATAGGATAAAAAGGATAAAATATCAAATATTCAGCTATCAAGAATCATAGAGCTTCTACAATCACTAGTAAAATGACAATACTGCACTAAATTGTATATGCAGCAGATATCTCCTTGGTTGAAAGAATTTCTTAAAGTTAGATTAAGTTAAGCAATATTCCTACCTAACTGCTGTGTATTAAGCTAGAGAATATAGAATAATTGGATAGGGTATAAAATATCTAGAATTAAATTGCAGAATCCAAACATCCACAGAATCAAATGGTCTCAATAAAAGTGCTATATCAAAATGGCATCCAAAGCATTCTGCATATTTGTACAAACAGCTCTCATTCTATGTGTTTTAGAAACATCACCTTTGCAAAATTTAATTAATTTCAAAAGTCAACCTCCTTTATTCTCCTGTGTAAAATTACAGCATTTTCAGTTGTAGTACAAAACAAAAATTGATAATTGCTTTTGTGTGGAACGCTATAGTAAATGAAAAAGGTGGCTTACAGTCTGAGGAGAGCAAAGACAACTGGGTCATCAGTCCTCAGACTCCAGCTGACTGCAATGAGAGCTGAAAGGGTCACAGTATTTGCACATCTGTAACCTATACATGTACGTGGTACACCAGTTAACTTTGGCATATCATTGTAATTTGATACTTTAGTTAGAAATATCTAATCTGGGCTCAGCACCAGTAGCTCAGTGAATAGGGCACCAGCCACATACACTGAGGCTGGCGGGTTCAAGCCCAGCCTGGGCCAGCTAAACAACAATGACAACTGTTGGCTCGCTGCCCGTAGCACACTGGTTACAGGGCCAGCCACATGCACCAAGGCTGGCAGGTTCGAGCCCAGCCCAGGCCAGCTAAACAACAATGACAACTACAATAAAAATAACAAAAAATAGCTGGGCGTTGTGACAGGCGCCTGTAGTCCCAGCTACTGGGGAGGTTCAGGCAAGAGAATGGCTTACACCCAAGAGTTTGAGGTTGCTGTGAGCTATAACGTCACGACTCTAGTGCAACTCTGTCTCAAAAAAAAAAAGGTCAGAAATCTCTAATCTGCAAGATCCAAATTAATATTCTTTTCTAAGAAAACAAAAATCTATTTTTGTTTGTAAGGGAAAAAAAGGAACCAACTAGAGAAAAAGAAGTTTTCCAGGATGCTAAAAGATAATATTGTATATTATTTCCAATAAATGTGAATTATGTATTCCAAATATATATTCAGCAATTATATACTATAAACCATTGTAATATATAATCAGTAGTTTTAGCTAATTATAGTAGTTTTAGCTGATATATTTACCTAGTTTTAGTAAGGAAGAATGAAACTAATATAATAAATGCTAGGCCCTATATTGTATGTCTTAAAAATTATATGTGGGCTTGGAGCCCATTGCTCAGTGGTTAGGGCGCCAGCCACATATACTGGGGCTGGCGGGTTCAAACCAGGCCGAGGCCTGCTACACAACAATGACAACTACAAAAAAAAAAAAAAAATAGCCAGGCATTGTGGCAGGCACCTATAGTCCCAGCTACTTGGGAGGCTGAGGGAAGAGAATTGCTTAAGCCCAGGAGTGTGAGGTTGTTGTGAGCTGTGATGCCACAGCACTGTACTGAGAGGGACATAGTAAGACTCTGTCTCAAATAAATAAATAAATAAATATTATAACTAATAATATTATCTCTAATGTAAAATAAAGAGGTAAAGACTTGGCACCTGTAGCTCAGCGGATAGGGCACCAGCCACATACACTGGGACTGAAGGATTTGAACCCAGCCTGGGCCTACTAAACAACAATGACAACTACAACAAAAAAAAATAACGGGGCATTGTTGGCCTGTACTCGGGAGGCTGAGGCAGGAGAATCACTTAACCCCAAGAGTTTGAGGTTGCTGTGAGCTGTAACACCACAGCCTCTACTCAGGGCAACATAGTGAGACTCTCTCTCAACAAGAAAAAAAAATAATAATGAAATAAAATAAAGAGGTAAAATTCCCAGGTAAAATAACCTGCCCATACATAAGAATGATAATTTGAATCTATCTTTGCCATGGTAAGGCTGAATTATTGATGTTAAGGATGAGCCAGCCAATCTATTATTATAATGCCTTCTAATGAAAATTTCTGTAGTTCACAATAATCGCTTTTGTCTGGTAAGAGAAGTGCATCATTCTTTGTTCAGTCAAAGGAGAAGAACAGTTAATAAGTGTTAGAAGAGGCTCAGCGCCTGTGGCTCAAGTGGCTAAGGTGCCAGCCACATACACCTAAGGTGGCGGGTTCAAATCCAGCCCGGCCTGCCAAACAACAATGACAGCTGCAACCAAAATTAGTCAGGTGTTGTGGCGGGCACCTGTGGTCCCAGCTACTTGGGAGGCAGAGGCAGGAGACTCGCTTGAGCCCAGGAGTTGGAGGTTGCTGTGAGCTGTGATGCCAAGGCACTCTACCCAGGGTGACAGCTTGAGGCTCTGTCTCAAAAAAAAATAAAAAAATTAAAAAAAAAGTGTTAGAAGATGAGATTTGTTATAAAAAATTAAGCCTGATAAAATTGTGCAAAGAACTTGGGAAGTATAATAGCCATTGGAAAACTAAGGAAGGAGGTGCCAGAGAGAAGGAGAAGCTAGTCAATGAAGAGCAGCTGAAATGGGAAGTTCTCGCCTTTTTATGTAGCTTCCACCAAAAGTCTAGCAGTAAACTCAGAGCTATCATTGGTTAACGTCATAAGCAGTCATGAAGAAGAACTGAATGTGAAGTACACAGAGGAGTATAAGCTAGAATCTGCTGGGCATCTCTATGGCTGCATGTGAGATGGTCTTTATTAAGTAATGCCACTCCTTCACTTCTACCTTCTCAAAAAGGGTACAACCAAATGCACCAGTCACCGTTCTACCCCTCGGAGGTGTTCACTTTACCACTGCTCTTCAGAATGGAAATTATAATTTCATAGAAACCGTGACATAGTGCACTTTACAAATGTCCATCCCTTGTCAACATGGCATTCACATACACCATATTTAACTTCTAAATACAAGAGCAAACATAATACAACAAACTTTCCTGTAACCAAAAACATGCTAGCCCTTTTCCAAATCAGGATATAAAATCATTACATTCATCTTTATAAGGTATTTGTTTGTCTTTCATCTGGGTCACACTCCCCTTTTATTAGTATATTTTATGTTAGATAAAATATAAGAGAGGAAAAGAAAAATAATTTATATCAAAGTAAGGAATAAATACTCTTGTCCTTGTTTCTGTAATTAGTCACATGGTTATAAATGGTGTTTATAATCCCGTCTTCTACTACTCAGTACATAGTACCATTACCCTCAGGGGGTTATTTCCTTACCTGATGAAATGGTCCAAACCTTTATAATTTTTTTTTGGCAGTTTTTGGCCGGGGCTGGGTTTGAACCTGCCACCTCTAGCATATGGGGCCAGCGCCCTACTCCTTTGAGCCACACATACTGCCCCCCCACTTTTTTTTTTGAGACAGAGTCTCACTATGTCACCCTAGAGTGCCATGGCGTCACAGCTCACAGCACCCACAAACTCTGGACTTAAGTGATTCTCCTGCCTCAGCCTCGCAAATAGCTGGGATGACAGGTCCACAGCCACAGTGCCTGGCTATTTTTTTTGTTGTTGCAGTTGTCATTGGTGTTTAACTGGCCGGGCTGGGTTCAAACCCACTACCCTTGATGTATGTGACTGACGCACCGTAACCACTGTGGTATGGGTGCCGAGCCCAAACCTTTATTCTTAAAGGGTATGTACCATTAACATTCATGACTTTATTATTTTGTTGCAGTGTTCTCCTAATTTTGATCATATATGGGAGTAGTAAGAGGCACCCCGGGAGCATCCCTTTACTTCCAGACATACTTCCTATAGAGGAATAAGGATTAGAATTATAACAAATATTTTACCAGAAACTATGTAAACAATAAGAGAATAGAGTAACAGCCTTAAAATGTTGGAAAGAAAAAAATTCTATGCCCAGGGAAAATATCTTAAAAAGTGAAGAAGAAATAAAATTTTTCTCAAACAAATCAAAACTGAGGAGGTTCAGTGCCAGTTGGACTACCCTACCAGAAATGTTTTTAGAAAGTTCTTTAGAAAGAGAAAATATTATACAGGTCAGAAACTTGAACCTATTCAAACAAATGAAGACTATCAGAAATGGATTAATGGGTCAGGTGTGGTGGCTCACACCTGTAATCCTAGTACTCTGGGAGGCCAAGGTAGGTGATGGCTTGAGCTCAGGACTTTGAGACCACCCTGAGCAAAAATGAGACCTTGTCTCTATTAAAAATAGAAAAAATTAGCTGGATGTTGTGGCATGTGCCTGTAGTCCCAGCTACGCAGGAGGCTGAGGCAGGAGAAACTCTTGAATCTAGGAGTTTGAGGTGCCATGAGTTAGCCTAATGCCAAGGTATTCTAGCCTGATCAACAGAGTGAGACTCTGCCAAAAGGAAGGAAGGAAGGGAGGGAGCTAAGAATCTATCTGTAAAAGAAAAAAAGAAAGAAAAGGGAAAAAAGAAATAGAATAAATGCAGGCAAAACATTTTAAAAGATAAAAATGTATAAAGCAAAAGGTCATTATACAATTCCAGCAACATAGTTATTTCATTTAATGGGGAACATGATAAAGCCAGTGAATTCTAGGAGCATGAGCATTTCACCACACTTCACTGGCTACAAAATCAGTTCCTTCTATGGGATTATGATTAGCCATCCTATAAATCCCTAGATTATGGGGGTTTTGGCAGAAACGTTGCAGGCAGTAAAGCTTGTACACTTCTAAACTAAGTATCTATGGCTCAGTGCCCATAGCTCAGTGGTTAGGGCACCGGCCACATACACCAAGGCAGGTGAGTTCAAACCTGGCCTGGGCCTGCTAAATAACAATAATAACTACCAAAAAAAAAAGTAGCCGGACGTTGTTCGGGTGCCTATAGTACCGGCTACTTGGGAGGCTGAGGCAAGAGAATCGCTTAAACCCAAGAGTTGGAGGTTGCTGTTAGCTGTGATGCCACTGCACTCTACCAAAAAAACCCTCCTTTACTGAGATTGCTCTTTGGCAGCATTCACAAAGGGCACAAATATCTCCTACTCTGTGTCCACTTGGAGGCATCTAATCACATAATTTTATCCAGACTAGCAATCTTCCAATTCTGTTTCTCTTGTGTCCCCAAACATCTAGCCAAATGTGGCAAACGCCCATAAGTCAATATACACCTATGCTTTTTGCCAACTATTTGCTCCAGATACAGTAGACAGCTAAATATATGACATGAAATTCTGTCCACTAAGAGGATTTGCTTTTAGTAGTATTCTTCAGGTCCACTCCAAAGTTGGACTATAGTACTATAGCCGTCCAACTTTAGGTGATGCCAGCATATAAGGCAGAATCAGGTCAAATTTTTTTCTTCCTTAGCCATGGGAATTCATGTGGTGGTAATTGAGAAGAGGTAATACAGAAGGAGTTAAAGCCAGACTTATATGACTTACTTCTTCCTTGTAGGGTTCCGAAGGTTGATTTAGATTATTGATAGAGTGCTGCTGAGCACACTTCATTTTATGGTTTGCTAAATCATACAACAGTCAGTTCATAATGGACAGCTTAAGTCGCAGAGTAACTTAGTATTTCCTTGTCAGGCTATCCATCTGTATAACTGGGGAAAGACAGAGGGTCAGAGCTATTTTTCAAAAGGATAATAGCAATCTGTAAAGATGGCATAACTTTGTTTCAGAATCCTCACCAAGCCTGCAGCCTTTTGGGTTACCAGGTAAATGGATGAGAGTAGCATGTGCAACTATCGTATATGTTGCCTCCAAATTCTAAGAAGCCCATCAGGTTTACCTTGGAAGGATATCTTTCAAGTTCATACCTGCGTCACCACACCCTACAAAACAACCAAAGCAACCAGGTCATTACTGGTTCTTCAGACAAGAGAGTTATACACACAGAACACAAAAGGCTGTTTCTACAGCAAAAGACATGCAAAATTGGGATTTGATGCCTTTACTCTGTTTGGAGTCTTCTTTGTGTTCTCACTCAATTCTCTCTCTTTCTCAATCAATGCCCTACCATTAGTATCAGAGACCATGTGCTGTTATAAAGTCAATTTGCATTTTCATAGCTATCCACATAATGAGACTTCAGAATTACTCAAAATCTTTACAGCCTGCAGTTAAAAGAGCTAAAGATTTATTTTAGAGCATTAACAGAACTCATCTGGTTCCTTACCTGGATCTAGAGCTAGGAACCTAAAACTTGTGAACTTGTTAATTTCTTTCTCCAACTTCTACAGTGCACCAAGAAACAAGCAATCAACCCTATTAGTTTTCATATTTATTCTAAAATAATATATAGCAACAGTGATTTCTATAAGTACTTGATATTGGGACCATAGGTTATAATTTTTAATTAGTAATTATCATAATTGACATACATAAATTGGATTTATTTATTTATTTATTTTTTAGAGACAGTCTTACTTTGTTGCCCAGGCAGTGGTACAGTGATAGCTCACTGCAGCCTCTAACTCCTAGGCTCAAGGTGTCCTCCTACCTCAGCCTCCCAACTGGGTCTATAGGTACGCCATCACATCTGGGTAGTTTTTTGGTTTTTTTTTTGAGACAGAGCCTCAAGCTGTCACCCTGGGTGGAGTGCCATGGCATCACAGCTCACAGCGACCTCCAACTGCTGGGCTCAAGCAATTCTCCTGCCTCTGCCTCCCAAGTAGCTGGGACTACAGGCGCCTGCCACAACGCCCGGCTATTTTTTGGTTGCAGCCATCATTGTTGTTTGGCGGGCCAGGCTGGATTCGAACCCACCACCTCAGCTGTATGTGGCTGGCGCCTTAGCCACTTGAGCCACAGGCACCAAGCCACATCTGGGTAGTTTTTAAAGACACTGCTTCACTATGCTGCCCAGGCAGGACTCACCCTCCTGACCTCAAAGGATCCTCCCATGTAACTAAGATTACTGGTTTGAGCCAACATGCTGGACTCATGCTTTTGAAACATGCATACATCAAGAATGGCTAATTCATGTATGCCTTATCTCACATACTTAGCATTTTTTTTGTAGTGAGAATACTTTAAATCTATTCTTTTGACAATTTTCAAGAAGAAAATACAGTATTATTAATTCTAGTGACCTTGTTGTACAACAGAGCTCTTGAATTTACTCCTGTCTAGCTGAAATTTTGTATCCTTTGACCAACATCTCCCTAACCTCCCTTCCTTGTAGCTTCTAGTATCTACCACTCTCCTCTCAGCTTCTGAGTTCAAGGTTTGTTTAGATTTTAGATAACAGTGAGATCAATATAGTCTATTTTATTTATTTATTTATTTATGTATGTATGTATGTGTGTATGTATTTATTTATTAACAGTCTTAGCCAGGCACTGCGGCAGGCATCTGTAGTCTCAGCTACTCAGAAAGCTGAGACAAAAGGATTGCTTGAGCCCAAGAGTTTGAGGTTGCTGGGACCTATGATGCCCCTGCACTCTACCAAGGGCAACAAAGTGAGATTCTGTCTCAAAAAAAAAAAAGACTTTTCCTATTCTGAAGGCTGTCTGTTTGCTTTGTTTTTGATAACCTTAGCTGTGCAATAGCATTTTAGCTTGATCAAATCCCAGTTATTTTTTATGTTGCTGCAATTGCCAGGGGGTTCTTCCTCATAAAGTTTTTTCCCCAGGCCAATCCACTATCTTCAAGTGTTTTCCCCCACATTCTCTTCTAGAATTTTTATTGTTTCATGTTTTTTTTTCTTTTTAGACAGAGTCTCACTATGTCGCCCTTGGTAGAGTGCTATGGTATCACATCTCACAGAAACCTCCAACTCTTGGGCTTAAGCAGTTCTCTTGCTTCAGCCTCCCAAGTACCTGGGACTACAGACATCCGTCACAACCCACTGGCTATTTTTTGTTGCAGTTGTCATTGTTGCTTAGCTATTTTTTTGTTGCAGTTGTCATTATTGTTTAGCTGGCCTGAGCCAGATTCAGACCTGCCACCAGATCTTCGGTGTATGTGGCTGGCACTGTAACCACTGTGCTACAGGTGCCAAGCCTGTTCCATGCCTTAAATTTAAATCTTTTACCTAGGGCTGGGCACCGGTGGCTCACACCTGTAATCCTAGCACTCTGGGAGGCCAAGGTGGGTGGATTCTCTGAGCTCACAGGTTAGAGACCAGTCTGAGCCAAAGAGACTTCGTCTCTAAAAACAGCCAGGCATTGTGGTGGGCACCTATCGTCCCAGTTACCTGGGAGGCTGAGGGAAGAGAATCGCTTGAGCCCAAGAGTTTGAGGTTGTTGCAAGCTATGATACTACAGCACTCTACAGAGGGTGACAAAGTGAGACTCTGTCTCAATAAATAAATAAATAAAAATAGATCTTTTATCTAGCCAGAATCAATTTTTGTCAGTGGTGAGAGGTGTGGGTCCAATTTCAGACTTCTACATGTGACTAACCAATTCTCCCAGCACTGTTTGTTAAATAAGGTTTTTTTTTCCTCAGTGCATGCTTTTGTTAGGCTTATCGAAGATCAAATGATGATATGTGGCTGGGTTCATCTATAGATTCTCTATTCTATTCCATAGTCTACCTCTTTATTTTTGTGCTACTCCCATGCTATTTTGATCACTGTAGCCTTGTAGTATAACCTGAAATATGGCAATGTGATGCCTCCAGATTTGTTTATTTCTAAGAATTGTATTTGCTGTTCAGGATTTTTTCTGGTTCCATATAAATCGAAGTGCTATTTTTGCAAGTTTTTTAAAGTATGACATTGGTTCTTTGATAGGGATTGCATTAAATCTATAGATTGCTTTTAGTAGTATGGACTTTTAACAATGTTGATTCTGGCTCTGCACCTATAGCTCAATGGCTAATGCCAGCCCCATAACCCAGAGCTTGTGAGTTTAAATCCAGCCCGGACCTGGAATGACAACTATAACCCAAAAATAGCCAGACATTGTGGTGGGTGTCTATAGCCCTAGCTACCTGGGAGGCTGACAGAAGAGAATCACTTAAAGCCCAAGAGTTGAAGGTTGCTGTGAGCTGTGACGACACAGCACTCTACCCAGGGTGACATAGTGAGACTCTGTCTCAAAAAAAAAAAACGTTGATTCTTCCCAGCTATGAACGTGGTATGTTCTTCCATTTTTTAACATCAATTATTTCTTTCTCAGGGTTTCATAGTTCTCCTTATAGAGATCTTTCATGTCCTTTGTTAGATATATTCCCAGGTATTTTATCTTCTTTGGCACTACTATAAAAGGAATAGAGTCTTTGATTTTATTCTCAGCATAACTAATTTTGGCATAGATGAAAGCTACTGATTTGTGGGTATTGATTTTGTATTCTGAGACACTGCTATATTCCTTGGTCACTTCTAAGACCTTTTAGTTAAATCCCTGGGGTTTTCCAGGTATAAGATCATGCCATCTGCAAAGAGTGAGAGTTTGATCTCCTCAGTCCCTATCTGAATACCTTTGATCTCCTTCTCTTGCCTGATTATGATGGCTAAGACGTCCAGCACTATGTTGAATAGCACTGGTGACAGTGGATATCCTTGTCTCTTTCCAGATCTGAGTGGAAATGCTTTCAGTTTTACTCTATTCAATATGAATAGAGTAAAAATGGGTTTACTGTAGATAGCCTCTATCAGTTTAAGAAATGTTCCATCTAAGCTTATTTTCTTGAGTGTTTTTATCATGAATGGCTGTACTCAGAAGAACAAAAATCATTTTACCACAAAGACATTTGCACCAGAATGTTTACTATGGCTCAATTCATAATTGCCAAGTTGTAGAAGTAGCCCAAATACCCATCAACCTATGAATGGATCAATAAATTGTGGTATATGTATACCATGGAATACTATTCAGCCATAAAAACAATGGAGAATCTACATCTTTTATGTTTACCTGGATGAAGTTGAAACATTCTTCTTAGTAGAATATCACAAGAATGGAAACATAAAAGTCCAGTGTAGTCAAAACTAATATGAAACCAATATATAAACAATTACATGCTCATAGGAACAATAAAACATAACAGTCTAGTACAGGGACATGGGGAGGATGATTGACGCAGGGAGGACTTTTGCAGGATCTCATATAATGGGCACAATGTGCGGGTGTGTACCATGCTCCCTGGGTGAGGAGTTCTTTTGCAACTGGCACTTTACCTTGGAAGTGAGAACAATGTTTCTTTCTTTTTTCTTTCATTTTCGCTAGAACAAAGAACAATGTAAGCTAAAAATTTGTACCCTCATATTAATTTAAAATTTAAAAAAGCTAAGAAAAATGTTTTGTTTTGTTTTGTTTTTTAAAAAGGGAGAATGAATACAGCCTGGAATTTTCCAACTACCTCTTTGGTTTTTTTTCAGGGTAACAAGGAGAGATTTTATTTAAGAATAAAGAGAAAGGTTAGAGCACTTCCAGGGAGAGTGGAAGTGGGCCCTCTCATGAAGGAGCAGAAGTGAGAAAGACCCCAATCACCTCTGATTGCCACCATATCTGAGTAGGATAACCATCAAAGAGTAATGGCTAGTGCTTACTTCTGCCTTCTGAATATTGCATGGAGTCCTCTCTTGGCCAATAGTAGCACAGAAAAATGCATTCTGTGCTTTTTTTTTTTTTTTTTGAGAGACAGTCTCAAGCTGTTGCCCAGGGTAGAGTGCTGTTGCATCACAGCTCACAGCAACCTCAAACTTTTGAGCTTAAGCAATTCTCTTCCCTCAGCCTCCCAAGTAGCTTGGACTACAGGTACCCACCACAATACCCAGCTATTTTTTTGTTGCTGTTGTCATTGCTGTTTAGCTGGCCCTGGCCAGGTTCAAACCTGCCAGCCTGGATGTATGTGGCTGGAACCCTACCCACTGAGATACAGGTGCTGCCAATTATATGCATTTTTTTTTTTGAGACAGAGCCTCAAGCTATCCCCCTGGGTAGAGTGCCATGGCATCACAGCTCACAGCAACCTCCAACTCCTGGGCTCAAGCGAGTCTCCTGCCTCAGCCTCCCAAGTAGCTGGGACCACAAGCGCCCACCACAACACCTGGCCATTTTTTTGGTTGCAGCCATCATTGTTGTTTGGCGGGCCCAGGCTGGGGATTCGAACCCGACACCTTAGGTGTATGTGGCTAGCGCCTTAGCCACTTGAGCCACAGGCGCCAAGCCACATGCATTTTTTAATGCACAAATTAATTCCAGATTA